>JAIFAC010000335.1:0-121462 GCA_026545765.1 Plantago major
AATCCATATACACCACTCTTTAATATCATTATTAATTAAATAAATTATTTATTCATTAAAATAATATAGCCAAAATAAAATAGTAATTTTGTAGCTTGTATTTTTTTTTTTTGAACTCAACTTATACTCTTTCATATCCAAAACAAGGTATCGCATAAAAAGCGAATCTCAAAGTGGTCCACCGAAACATAAAAACCATATAAGTAATAAAAAATATGGGTTCAATCTATCATCAAATGTCCGACACGGACTTTTGAGTCGAGGACTGCCAAGATCTATATATATACAATCATGTCAACTATGTTATGTTTCACTTGATCAAGATTTAGTTTCACTTGATCACTTTTATTTTTATTAACAAACTATGAAAATAGTATATTATGTAAAGAGTGGTCCAAATTTTAATCATAAAACCATATAAGTAACAAAATACGGTTCATCCTATCATCAAATGTCCAACATGGACTTTGAGTCGAGGACTGCCAAGATCTATATACAATCATGTAAACTATGTTATGTTTCACTTGATCACTTCATATTTTTAATTAACAAACTATGAAAATAGTATATTATGTAAAGCGTAATGGGCTAAACCTCACTAAATTCATTCATTCTATAGAATTTTAGAATTCCATTCGCATTTAAAAAGATATATTTCACCGCTATTTTATGTAACGCTTATTAAATCTCTTATAACTTTATCTACAAAAATCAAAAAATATTTTGAACATATATTTGAATTTGTCGTGACAAGAAGAATTCAAAGTATAATTGTTATTAAGATAAACGAAATAATGGAATATTAAGAATAGAGCATTTATTAAATTAATTCAATCTTACATGGTATTTTATAAAATTAGTTGCATTTTCAACCATTATATATTTCACCGCTTATTTTTGGTATGTTGGGTATATATAGTTTTCATTAAATCACATATAAATTTATCTACAAAACTCCTAAAAATTTTGAACATATATTTGAATTCACCTACAAGACTTAATCCAACTATTAAATATTTCACCCTTATTTTTTTGTATGTTGGTGCATGTATAGTTTTCATTAAATCTTATATAAATTTATCTACAAAACTAAAATATTTTGACCACATATTTGAATTCACCACATAAGATGAATCCATAGACACCAATCTAGAATATTATTATTAATTAAATAAATCATTTTATACACTAAAATAAAATATAAATTTATAAAATAAGATAAATGAAATAATGAAATTTTAAAATAGAGCATTTATTAAATATTCAATACCCCATCTATTTAACAAGAAATTAATAGATATTTAGATTTTCAATTATAAATTTTGATTCTACAAGAGTAGAGTCCTAATAGGAGACGATAATTTTGTTCCATGAAGTTTTGCCAATTTAAACGTGAGGCTAACGTTTTTTAACAAGATAAATTACGCTTAGGTGTTCTTATATAATATAATATAATATAATATATAAAGTTGATGGGCTAAACCCCACCAGATTTATTCAAATTCCACCATCCTAAGTGAAATTTTAATTATATGATCGAAAGGTAGTCCAATATGAGGACGATAGTATTCTTGCTAAAGATCATCGGTAATGTTATTGTGGTGACCAAATTTTTATTTCTCATCATTTAAAATGCTAAGGTTAATTTTCCGTAAATTAAGAATAAGCAGAGTTTTGTTCCATAAAGTTTTGTCAGTGAAATGTGAGCCTAATATAATATATAAAGTCGATGTGCTAAACCCCACTGATTCATTCAAATTCCACCATCCCACGTGAAATTTTGATACAACAGCGTAGTCCTAACGGGGTATTAGTGTCGGTTGGAATCATGAGGGCAAAGTTATTGTTTAGTGATAAAATTTTACGCCTTATGGTATTTGAAAATGCGAAGGTCAACACCCAAATTAAGAACTAAATTTGTTCGAGATTTCGTGGTAACATGTAGTAATTGAAAGGGATTGTTCTTTGGCGATTAAATCTCTTAAATCGACAAATTTTAACTTTGCCCTTTTGTTTCACTTTTCAAATAAATTTAGGTATTTGATGAGGAATTTTATTCCATGAAGTTTTGCCAAGTCAAACGTGAGGCTAACGCTTTTAGCACAATGGATTATCGTTGAAAGTGTTCTTATGATGATGTTTGTTTAGTAGATTTGTTTTCCATACCAAGATCGTATCGGGGAATACCATTAGGGGTTGTTTCATTAATTTATTTTGTCCTCACATTTCTATTATTATTAAGCGAAACTATATCGCTGCCATCGCTGGGATTTTGTGAATTAGTCATTTTAGCCAAGATATTTTCACTTATCGGTGTATATCGCTATACAAAATTTTGAACATATATTTAAATTTGTCGTGCCAAGACGAATTCATCTAAACTTTTAGACTTTACGACTCGACATGCTTTCATAAAGTCGATCAACAACAATATTATCTACTATATCAAGATTTAAATACAACTCTACGATATTCTTCTCGAGTTGTTATTTTATTTAATATAAATCAAGATGAATTTGATGTTTCTATTTTGGACAACAGCTCCATCGGGGGTCGAGTGGTTGTAAAATATTATTCGTGACATATTTAATTTGAATACGGGAGGAATACCCTTTATTTGTGATTCCTAAATGCAGAGGGTGCAGAGGTTGATGTGGAAAAATGCCGTTCTCCACCATCACGTAATTTAGCTTAGTTATTGTTATATCATTGGGAAATGTGGCTACCTATATACAAATCATTTATCTCCACATTCATGCCCATATTGATTGTCTCTTTGTACTAATAAAATAAAATTCAATATCGATTTTTTTCTGATTTATCTTTTTGCATTTCAATTAGTGTTTCTCCAATATAGAGGATGGTCCAAGCATAAAAGAAGTAAAACAATACTAAATAATATACTAATTTAAGTAATAGTTATCATGAGAATAAGTTTGAGTGTATTCCTACAAAATTAAAACATTTTAATATGATGATGAAGTAGATTATATACTCTAAGAACAATATTAAGCTAATCCAAGCTTACAAGAATGAAACCCATACAACCTTATGTAGTGTAACATTAATGAACACATTTGTGTTAATTTGTATTCTATGGGTGAAGTTTGATTTAAGGAATTTTCACTTTGATACATCTTCGTGTACCATCAACCTTAGCTAGAAAAATTCTTTATGACAATTAACAAGAGTGAGGATTGTATCCAAACTGGTATTCTGTCATTATACTTATAAACGGGTTTGGTTGTATCCAAACTGAATTCAAATCCATTTGAATAATGATGTTCAGGTCCGGGTCGGACATATACTTGAACTTGTAAAATATTACTTTTAACAAACAGATTGTCAAATTGAGTGAAAATCGAGAGGAAAATTAGCCTTTTTCCACGCGCCTTTCTAGTATTAAGTATTATACTACTTTGAATAAGTATTTTGATTAATAACATTGATGATTTTTTTTTATCACACAGGTCCGTTTATAGATAAATTATGTAGTCCGTTTCACTAAAGATTTTGTGATCTTAAATAACTGAATTAATATGCATAATTATATGGGCACGAGATTAAATCTGAGTTTATTTTTTTGGAACATATTATTTTAATTTCGCACGGAGATAACCGCATGCATCTAATGAAGTGACTATCGATTCGAGTTGAGAAACCTCGACTCTAGCTAAGTTGAATTCTATTGATCAACTCAAAAACTCATAATTTGAAAACTTAAATACACTACTAAATCCTATTACAATTGTCAATATAAAACACGAAGCTTTAGAAACAAACTTCAGTTGTGTTTCTATCTATCAACTCTGAATTTAGACTTAAATTGCGTATTGGAGTTTAATGTCTAACACTGGATATACTACCAATTAAAATGGGATAAAGATCCACTAAACATGGCCATGGTTCGGTTTATTGAAGCATATTCGTGTACCATAAGTTTGTTTTTAAAAACTTTACCTTTTTTTACCACTACTGCTCATACCAAACACCTTTATAACTCCTCAGAATAATCGAGGTCAGCTCAACTCGACTCTAACGACACCTCTTTACCACCAGACCACCTCCTCTTATGTTATGTTATGTTATGTTATGTTATTGTTAAAACTTTACCTTATTACACTACTAGTCTAGTAGCATTACAATTTTCCATTTTGTAACTGTAATGCGCAAGAACCTAAGTCATCAGATAGAAAAAGAAAAGGATGAGTAGAGTGATGATGATAGGCATAGCCAAATCCATATTACTATCGCCCTTTCTCGCTTCTTCTTCTTCATCTTATCGCCCTCGAATCGCTTCGTCTGCCCGTATTTTCGCTTCCAAAGCTTCTCCAATGGCAGGCAGCAATGAACCTTCCTTGTCCCAATCATCTTCATCTCCTTCACCTTCCTCCGCTATTGATTTTCTCACTCTCTGCCATCGCTTGAAGGTACTTTCACAATCCGTTTGTTTAAATGGCTTTTAATTCTGATTCCTTGTTTTCTTTCTGCTTTATGGATCGATGGAATTCAGATTTTACTGCTTGCTGATTTTGTTATTTAGTCTCTGGCTCACTTTGTCGATTGGTTAATCTGTAAACGCGATTTGGGGGTTTTAATACAGGCATTTTAACTTTGTTGTTGATCTGTCACTTTTGGGAACAATTATCTGTTTGGCCCGTATAATTCACCTTCAATGTAGATTTCTAAGGTGAAATAGATCGTATGAACCTGCTGTTTTATGATCATATAATCTGCTGGTAGATTAATTAGACAAATTGATTAAGGTTTTATCTTCGATTCTTCATAGCTGGTGGTGAAGTTGAGATGGACGAAGTATATAGTAATACACCAATCCTACGCAAAATGTGAATGGGATATGTTTGGGTTTAGTTGAATTCAAATGCTCTAGAGAGACTGGTTGACTTTTACGTTGACTTTGCATTTTGATTTCCTTTTCACTGTTTGAATAAAGGTGCATCTATGAAGTTCGATTACTCTTGAATTCATCATATTATGTTGGGTGACATATCTCAGTATTTTCCTTCTTGAACTTGTTATATTTTAGACAACAAAGAGAGCGGGGTGGATAAGGAAAGAGGTTAAGGAACCAGAGTCCATAGCAGATCACATGTAATGGGAATAATGGCCTTATTGCTCGATGTTCCTGGGATCAACCGTGATAAGTGAGTGATTTCTGCATACCTTTTCAGTGTGTTGATGGATGTGAGATAATTCATGCTAAAAGATTTTCCCTTCTAAATTTCAGGTGTATAAAAATGGCGATTGTGCATGACATAGCTGAAGGTTAGATATTCCTCACTCTATAACCATCCACATTAGCTTCAGTTCCCTGTATTATGCTATACGGCGTTCTAAAGTCTAATTCCATAATGAAGGAGTCGTAGACCAATCTAAAACTTTATTTATGACTGGTGGTTATTAGTCGTTATAAAGAAACTGAAAACCACATAAGTAAAGGAATAGATCATGCTCCTGAATGTTGACGGTAGAATTATAATTTCAATAGGTGATATCTATAAAGCCATCTGATATACCAAGATAAAATCTTACCATTATTTCTAGTACGATAGATTTAAGGCTGAGTTGACTCGTGTGAATGTGGTAGAATAAGCTAATCGCTAATGGTAGAAAAAAGGGTTTTATGCCATAGATAAAATAGGATAATAAATATTGCTAAGACAGAAGGAGAAGATATAGAGCGAGAGGGTGGGAGGGAGTTAATTACATGGCATCGAATCTTCTGATATCACATGATCGCATCTTCATATGATTAAATAGGATTATACAGTCTTTATGTTGCGTGCATGAAGCCTTTATTGTATCTCAAATATGAAGAATTTCTTAAGGGCTTGGTGATTTTTAATTGTAGGAATCGCTCCATGGTATTGATTCTAATAATATTTGTATCTAGATATGCTTCCATCAGAAATTAAACTCGTAGCCACTTAATATTGTATTTATTCACCGCTTTAATTTACATTCATGTTCTTTCACTGTTCCTGAAGTTTCATATTCGTAGCTGATGAAGTATATCCTTATTGATACGAGGTCTTTGGATGTTCAACACTGTTTCATGAATATTCCAATTCATTCAAGAGATAATATGTTGATTACAGAGGATTGCGCCATTACCAAGTTTCTATTTGAACTACATATATACATTTATCATGAATTTTATTAGTTTCAATCCGTATAGCACTATAGCTGAGGACCTGAGTTATACCTTTGATCTGGGTCTAGAAAATGGCACTTACAAATCTTAAAAAAAAGAAAGGGTTGTGGGTGTTTTATTTGATTTCAAGATTCGTTCCACCCATGTAGACATGTTGTCCAATAACTCAATGCTTGTTCCACTTAGCTGTATCACTTATCACTTGTCAGTATTAACTAGGAATGTTTGCAACTTGATATTCAACATTTCATCAATTCAGCGTGACTGTTTATAATTCATGCCCATGATTGCTCTGTACATTAACTAGTCTCTTATAATAACTGATTCTTTTTTTGGGGATAGCCATTGTTGGGGACATCACTCCCTCTGATGGAGTCCCTAAGGCTGAGAAGAGTCGAAGGGAGCAAGAAGCATTAAAGAATATGTGTGAACTACTTGGTGGAGGGCCCCGAGGTACTATGTTTTTGCTGCTTTAAATTAATTTTTTGTTTGCTGGGAGCAAGTTTGCAGTTATGATCTAGTGTTTCTATCGACTTTTTGGCTGATAACTGCTTTATGCAGCTAAGGAGATCAGTGATTTGTGGATGGAGTATGAAGAGAACTCTTCATTGGAAGCTAAAGTTGTCAAGGACTTTGACAAGGTAGTCCGAATATCAAAAAGGATATTATTTCATAGAATTTCATGTCTGGACTCTGGTCTAACGTCATGTGGAGGATATAGAGATGTCATTTGCTTATTAAGAACTTGCCAAGCAGATTGCACTGCAAGACCTCAATTTGAACTGAATTAATGGGCAACTCCATATATTGGTTTATGTGGAAAGTAAAGGGATGAAAGAAATGATGGCAAGGCATAAAGAAAAATAGCTATAGCAACTTTCTGTTACCTACCCACAGACAAAAGAAATGAAGAAAGAGAGAGTATATCTACTTCAACTTACTTTCACATAACCTTGTCAATTTAGTAAAGCATCATTCTGGGACTTTCATCCAACTCAAGGATCCACATGCTTCTTCATCAAGAATGGGAATGAATAGGATACATCTTTGAAGGATATATCGGGGTAGTACTTAGTAGTATTCCACAACGCTAAGCTGGATTAAAAAAAAAAAAAATACTTTGCTTTAATGCAGCTTACTTATCTGAAATTTGAATTCTGTTTCAGGTGGAGATGATACTTCAAGCTTTGGAATATGAAAATGGTAAACTTGCACCTCATTATAGTCTTTCATCTATTACTTCAGTTGCATTAGCAATTGACAAGGCTCACGTCTTAAATATTACTTCCTCCGTCCCGGTCAAAGCTTCCCATTTTGCCATTTTAGTTGTTCCATACAAAGCTTCCCCTTTCCATTTTTGGTAATGGGACCACCTATCCTACCTAATCAATAACCTCATAATACATTCTAATTTACAACTTTACCAACCCACTATCTCCTTTTTATTCATTCTTTATTCTTTCTTCATTTAAATAATACTCAACTTTCCACTTTATCAACCCAATATCAACTTTTAATCATTCTTTATTAGATTTCCATTTAAATAAAATTCAATACTCCCCATTTCCTTATTTGGTTGACCAAAAAACCAAACGGGAAGCTATTCCCGGGACGGAGGAAGTATATTTAACGTTCTCTTGAGTTATCATGTTTAAATATCCACGTATGCTAGTAACATATAGTCCTTATTCTCTTCATGATTGCAGAGCAAGGGAAAGATTTGGATGAGTTTTTCGAGTCAACGGCAGGTACACAATACTCTACCAGAACTTCTAACAAAGCAGCTCACCAGCTCCCATATTCTGCGTGGGGTTCACTAGATTAATACAGTGATCCTGTCATAAGGATATAAAATGCTTAAGATATTTTTAGGGCAATAAGTAATTGGCCTTGTTGTTTTAGGACCTGAAAATCTTATTCCCTGATTTATGGGCACAGCTGGTTTAAGGCATAAGGATTAAGGCAACTGATGACTTTGCCTTGGGCCTCGCATCCCTACAAGGCCACACTTTTTTCATATAGTAGTACATAATGTATACTACTATGACTCTATGAGTTTATATTGTTTATCATCGTGTTAACATCAGAAGAATGCAGATATTAATATTAGTAGGCCTTTCTTGTAGCAATTAAAAAGTTGATCCTCATTAATTTAGCTATGCCAGTAAATCTGTAAATGTATAGTCATAAGTTAGTTTGGTTCATGATTAATTATTAGCAATTGTAAGTTGTAACATAATCCTTCAATTGTATCAGTAGAAAAATTAAGAACAACTATCTCAAAATTGTATTTTTTGTGAAGATATTTTAGCAATAGAAAAGTATATGCCCCCTCTCATCTTTTACTTATAAAGTTTTATCAAATATTCAAATTGTAGGTCGTTGTTAGAAATATTTAAGTTTTAGTTGTTTTTAGCTATTCTTTTTTTATCTATTTACTTTTTCATTTCTCTATGCAAGTATTATTGAATCATGAGAGTTAATTGTCAATGAATATTGGGCATCTCTGGAAAAATTTATCCTTAATATCTATGAGATACATGTGCTTTATATACATAACAGATAGAAGTGTATACATTGGAATAGGAAGAAATGAACTATTTTCAAGGACTACTTTTTAACCCGCCTTAGGCCCCCGAAAAGTTTGAGCCACCTCTGTTTATTGGTATAGTCTGAGACTCTGAGTGTCCTTAATATAGTACATCTGATTAAAAAAATAGTCTGATTATAAGTTACTCAACAAAGTATTTGCATCAATAGCCACACCCTCTACTAGATACGTCTCAACTAGGCCACTGGAGTATGAACACTTACGTCCAGGACCTAACAAGTTTTTTTTTATTTACATTCAACCCCCTCCACCTTTGACTAACTCTCTAAAATTAATGCAAAACCCAATAATACCCTTTTATTCCATTGAGCCATTTTTAATCCCCATTTCAAAAAAAAGGGGGGTGGGGAAGGTAAAATTCAATTTAGAAAAAGAGAAATCAAATTTGAAAATGTATCTTATATGGATATGAGAGTTGTGTAATAGCTTTGACTAACCCCCGGAATTGGAGCTTTATAGCTCCAGTGACCGGAGTAAAAGATCCTGTCACTGGACAATACACTTTTTTCTCCTTTTTTGATTTTTTTCCTTTATTTAGCTTTTATTTTAATCTGATAATTAAATAAAAGGAAAATTAAAAGGATATTGGTGATAATTAAGAAAGAGGAAAACTAGAGAGGAATTGACGATCCATTAAAACAAAAGGAAATTAATAGGGGGGGGGGTATCATGGACCTTTTACAACTAGGCAAAATCTTACGGGTGACTGAGTGTCATTCACCCTGACGAGGAAGTTTGCAGTATCTAAATTCTAGACCATATTTATCAAATTTGTATGTTTCTTTCTTTCTATAGATTTCGGTGCAAATGAAATGCTTTCCGATTGTCAGGTGTGTTGAATTATTGTTTCTCAATTGGGATCATCTTGTCCCTATAACAACCGATTTTCTACAGGGAAGTTTCAGACTGATTTAGGTAAAGCTTGGGCTTCCGAGGTAGCATCAAGGAGAAAAAAGCAGCCCTAAAACTCTAACTGGAAAAACTCTAATTACGGGTTAGCCAACATCTCTTCTGCAAGATAGCTAACCCCAATAAGGCACGGTTCTTAAAACTTCACCAGCATTCTTTCTGGATCTTCAGAATTGAGTTTTTTTGCCTAATGGACTCTCTTTACTTCCAGATCTAATGCAGGTTTAAGCTCTTTACGCATAAGTGCAAAACTGGTGTCCATTCTCTGATCAAAGCGACGCTTTAGGTGTAAACTGTGGTTTTGTTATTTTACATTAGAAATGACGGTGCCGTTATTGATTTGCAGTGGAAACATTAGCGCCAGACTCGATCCTTTTTCAGCCTAGTTTTTTGGCTTTATGAGATTACATATAACTCTGGTGATCATGCTTTTCATTACTATGCTATAACTTGATCTTGATCTTTAAAGGAAAAGCTATTGCCGGTCTCAAGTAGGGCAACTATTGTTTCTATGCATCATTTCCTCTGTTTTCTATCAGGACCTAAGACCAGAAGCAAAAGTAGATTGTGATAACTCATAGCAACTCAAGTGTGAACAAATAAAGAATAGATTTTCATTATATTCTTGAATCAAACCTACAGGAAAAGAAGTTAACATCAACATCTTGTCACCTGAGGTACTTAAATAGTAGGACTGAAGCATAACTACATTCTTGTGCTAGTTACAGATTCTGAATGTAAAGCAGGAGTACATTTTGTCTGCTTTGTGTGAATTGTTGTAATTTCAACTGGCATGTAGCTCGAAATTAGATTAGCTTGCAAAGCTTTGCGTTTCTTAACCTTTCTGCATGTATCTCACTGTTGCCACAGTCATACCTGCACAAGCCGCAGCAAGAATTATAAGTTACCTTATCATAATGCTATATCAGAAATCTACTTCAAAGCAGAACTTTCAGTGCTTTGATGCTTTCAGGCCAGCAAGCTAAGATTGCAGAAGACATTGGAAAATACCTAAACTGCTTAAGTATTTCATTTTTCATTTTGGCTTTAGACTCTCTTACACTCTACTAATCAAGATGCAAAATTCCATATGTACTTGAAAAAACTGAGCATACAAAGATGACAGTGAACTATATATCGATAGAAATGTATTCTAGTCATTACCTGATGGTAAGGAAATCAGAGGTCTCAAGCATTCAACAAGCTTAACTGTTTCAACCTCCGAATTCACTATTCGATCAAAGCAGAAGTATCTCCACTCGTTGAAATATCCTCAAAAGCTTGAATATGAACATTAGCAAGAAAGTTACGTTAACAGAAGCCAGGACTCTGTTCTCATAAATCTGCTCAGAACCAGCAAGTTACAGTATTTAGCAAACGTAATTTGCTGGAAATTTGGGACAGCTTAATAACATGGTTTATTTCCTCTTACCTTGAGATACGGCATCGCTACTTGAGGATTATGTTGATTGTGTTGCAACTTCACATGGTTACATGGTTAGTGTACGATAAATATGTAATGATATAATTAATTTGTACCTTGATGACTCGCTTATCTTATGCATTTGATAAACAAACTGCTAAATCTTGCAACTTGATTTAATGGATATACGCTTTATGAGAAACATATATGAAAAATTCAAAATTTTCACCATGCACGCGATATGCGATGCGATTACCATCATTATGGATGTTGATGGCTTTGCTGAAAAGTAAAGACACACCATTAATTGAGCCAAGCTAATCTTCGACAAGTTTGTCAGAGATATCCTGCTCTTTGAAGCAAAACTTTTTCTAAAGGAGGAGCCAGCCCCTCAACTTGAATCCGTCATGGCATTCGGCTATGTTTTCTGCTTTAGAAAATGGGGACTGATCTCAGGGGGAACAAGAAGGTAGAGACTCACATGATACTAAAAAATATGAGTATGACACCCTCATCACCCGGTCTGAGATCTCATCCAAAATCCAGTACAAAGTGTCACACCATGCAACCAAGATATAAGGACATGATACACTCAAAATCTTGGACTTGGAACTTGTTGGTGTAGACTATGTTGCCAGCTTCTACTGAAATTATAGTTGTGAAGATCTATGGTATAGGTCTTCAATGGAAGCTTTGCATGATAACTGTTGAATTTGTGAAGAAAAAAGTAGTAAACTTAATGCCTTGTGTGGTATGTTTGTTAGAGACCACTTAATTATTCAATTAAGTAAATAAAATATATATTCGTAGCTACTATGTAAGAGTTTCAATCGATATATCAGATGCCCAATAAGGATCTTGGGTTAGTGATAATAAGAGCTCAAAGTTGAAGGTTAAGGGTTCAGTTTTCATCACCAGCGTGTCGCTCGACTATCATTACCAACGTATCGACATCGACACGTGTCCGTTGTTCGCATCGCCTAAACCGTTCGGTCGCCTCAACCATTGCTCAGATCGCCTTCAACCGCTATTTTTTTTTAACTATGTAAGTCTTTTCTAGTTTATAACCAATTACACCATACTACTTGTTGAAGTGTGGTGGTTTGACTTTAAAAAATAAAAAGGAAAATAGAATTTTAATGACCGATAATCTATCCGCTGTTAAAGTAATAAAAAATTAAAATCGACGGATAAACCAAGGTAAGCCCTTCTTCTTCCCATTTCTCTGCTTTCTCTTTTCTTATTCTCCTTTTCGCCATTTGTGAAGTCCCACCAAAACTCCACCATTCCGCCAATTTTAGAGTTCTTTCAAGCTCGCTCAACAAGGAACTCGGTGGCCCTTCAATTTCATCCTTCTTCGCTATTTTTCCATAATTAAATGTATTAGCCTAAAACCCTTACTTTTCTAAATTTGGGATTTTATTAATTTCGATCAATCAGATGTTTTTAAACTCATCTACTAGCTAATATAGCTTATATTAAGTAGTGGGTTAAGTTTGAGGTTGTGCAATTGATTGATTTATTGTGAAATTGATTTGTTAGTATGATGTTTGTAAGTATGTATGGTATTTAGTTTGATGTTTTTATATGTATTAGGATTAGTGGTTGTAGTATATTGATGTTTATAGGATTTGGTTTAGTATTTGGAGACCATTTAGATTTAGTGATTTTGGTATTTAGTATAATCGCTCAGATAATTCAGAAATGCATGTAATTTACAATTTATAATTTGTATAAAAATTGGTAATTGTAATGGGAATATAATACATAAATTGGTAATTCAGATAAAATTGGTAATTCATATAAAAAATTGGTAATTCAGATAATTCATGGGAATATAGATTGGTAATTCAGATAAAAATTGGTAATTGTAATTTATAATTTATAATTCGATAATTGAAATGCTTTAATTTATAATTTGGTAATTGTAATGGAATATAAAAATTGCATGAAAAAACTTTAAATGTAAAATGCATATAATTCATGAAATTTGGAACGATTATAATTAATAATGCAATTATAGCTATGAATTGAATTGAATTGAAATTCAATACGATCTAATAAATTCGCATTTGTTAGTTATATAATCATCCAATGAATCCCGATTGTTCATGGATGTACCGTCATCATTAATGGCGTAGTTCAATCTAGTTTTGTGGAAGGGTCAGTTTTCATCGCATTTGTGATGACACATCCGCCAGGTAAAGGGGGTTTGATAAAGCACCCTTGCAAATTGAAAAAATGCGTAAACAAGAAATATTTGACTCTAATGATAATCGAGCACTTGAAACGTAATGGATTCCTCCGAGTATGAGGTATGGAATCATCATGGTGAGGAAGCAACACCGCCCATGACATATGAGCAATTTAGCCAAAGTGGAAGGAAGAGAAAAAATGAGCAACTTGGGGGGGTCAAAGTACATCTAAATCTCATGCTTTTCATGATCGGGTTGAAGAAATGGTGTTTAATGCTGTCAGGGCAGAGTTTATGGACACTAGTGCCACTGGAACCGAGGGTGATGTGGAGGAGCCACCGAATCCCGAGCATCAGGCATTATTTGACTTCGGAATTAGCGGCAGTCGATTTATCCGGTGTGAGAAATGACCGAGTCTTTTGTCTCGGCTAATGAGTTGTAAGGCTGAGGGTGTCCAATCTGAAGTGAGCTTCAATAACACCATGGTAAGGTTATGGTAAACTCTCTACGCTGGCCATAGGGTGCAAATCCGCCGATTTGTCAAACTAGTGGACTTGGTGCGAGGAGACGCTGCTCGCGTAACCTTCTTCGTCACAAACGACTAGCTGCGTGATCCAACGCTTTGCTGAATATTACCAACAAGTTAACTACTTAAAAGTCCGTGATTTTGTTCCTAGCTAAATTATCTTGGTTTCACAAGGCTCGATCTCACCCAAGTTAAAATGCCAAATACCTCTTACGGAGGAAGAGCTAGATGACCAACTTGCAGAGGGTATCAAAGACAAGGTTTTAAGAAGCAACTGAAATTTTTCAAACAGTGGAAAGACCTGAGAAGGATGGAGGTCTCTAAATTACTTCCAAAGATAGACAATAAGGTTGAGCGTGAGAATTGTTTGCTGCTGGAAAACTTTGTAAACACCATCTTACCTTCTGGACATGGCCTTGCTGGAATACTGCACGTGCCCTTTCGATCTAAACTGAAAAATTTTTTACTCTAAACTTTCCATGACGCGGACCAGGCTACCAAAGAAAGTATGGCAAATACTACACCTTTGCCAAAGCTCAAAGAGGTCACCGCAGAAGAAGAAGTCGACAGTCCAAAGTACATAGATATTTCCTCCGACGAGGAAGAAGAGTATGATGAGGATGATGATTTCCAAGACTCATCCTCATGCAATGAGGGTAAATTGCATTTTTGGTCCTATAACTGACCATCCTACGCATATACGGTCTTAAGAAATCCTGAAATTGCATATACGGTCCTAAAACTCCTAAAAATGCCGAACTGTGTGTGCGGTTTTGGTCCTATGCCACATGGGATTTGCTGACATGGTGAATTTGACGAATTAGTGATGGTCAGAAGTCGCCGATAGTTCGTCTGATGAAATTGGGGAAAAAACCCACCCAAATCGCCCTATTTAATCCCCAAACCCAAACCCTAATTTCCCAAATTCATCACTTCAGAGCAAAAATTGACGGCGAAGATGGTCTCCCAAGGTACATGGTCGTCGAGGCAGGGTGTAGAGGCATCTGTCACATTGTGCCACAGGGTGTAGAGGCATATGCCATTTATGTACTTTCTAGTCGCAGAAATGAGGTAATAGTCATGATATCAATTCTATTTTTAACGAATTAGGATCTCAATAAAATGCATGAGAAGGTCTCAGAAGTCAGAATTGAAAACGGTCTTATTTTTTTTTTCAGGTGTTTTACTCACATCTCAATGAACTCAAGAACATATTCAAGAAGTTCGACCCCTAGTCGGAATGGTTTGTGGGTTCTACTATTTGTTGAGCCTGTCATGCTAAGAACAGTCTGATTGCAGCTTAAGCCAATCTTGGAGGAAGTCGAAAGTAGAAAGCCGAGGAAGGAGTATGTCCAGATACTTACAGGGTGCCATAAACTTTATTGTGAACAAAGACTTTTGTTGGTTAATTGACTCTCATCCCCTTCTGGCCCTTTTTTTTTCAAGTCTAGTGTGTGTTGGCACGTCTTTTTGTTTCTGACTTGTCTTTGTCTGTGACTTCATATGTTCTAGGTGAGGGGTATAGTGCATCAAAGAATCTCTGAGTTTGCCAAGAAAGAAGCCTTGCCATCATTGACCAAACTGATGTGCATATTCGATGCAGGTTCCTTACTAGTTTAGCTCAACCTGGATTTGTCATGATTACTTTGAGCTGCCAAAGAAATGGAATTAAATGAAGAAGAAAAAAGAAGAAAGAACAGAGTAAAAAATAGAAGCAATGAAGAAGAAAGAAGCCAATAATAGAGGCAATAAAGAAGAAGATAACCATGTGGCAATGAATCATCATCCAAATCAGCCGAAACTTATGAATCAGCACCTTTTGGCAGCCAACACAGCAAAACCGTATGGATACGCAATGATATACAGTCCTTTAGGACCAAATATGAAATTTCGGGCTTTCTTAGGACCACAAGCGCCCAGGACGATCACTTAGGGGACCAAAAATGCAATTTACCCCGATGACATGGATGTCGACAACCATGATCCCCCTGCTGAGGGAAAAAATCTCAATCTGGTTAAAGCGCAAAATAGCACTTCTGAACAAGCAGGTGCACATGCTGAACACAAGAGAAAATCATCCATTGAACCAGAAGACTCTAAGTGACACAGAAGGACCAAGTCATCAACACATTGCTCAATAAGAACCATTGGTCGGATTGGATGAAGACACAAAATCAGATGTTTCTAGATGCAGTGCTGAAATAATGTTTTCACTCAATGCCAACTTAGTGGATCCTACTCAACCTGATCCCAGAGAATGTGAAGTTGTAAATCCGATCTCAAGAATTCATCGATTTGCTTCACTAGGCAAATCACTCAAAGCTGAGAACTCAAAGGCACTGAAAGAAATGTCAGATCCCTTCAAAGTAGCATTTGAGATCCTTTTGAGAAGAAGTGCATCTCTTGTCTTAGCACAAGTAATGCTCTCACCGATCAAGACAAGCAAATTGCATAAAGCACTAACAATTAACAATCGCTTAAGACTTCCACAACACTTGTAAAACAAATGTTGAATAGAGCATGGTCTCACTAAGTGCTATGACACGCTCACTCAAGATCATGAAGAACTTACCAAGTCTTTTACTACTCTTTTTTACAACTTTCACTGATTTGAATCAAAAGTTCGACACTGTGTTGTCTAGAACAGTTTAAGGGAGAAGGGAAAAAAAATCTATCATACTGGTAGATGTAGTTCAAGGAAAAAATCTACGATCCACCTCCTCCCTGCCAAAGACTTCAAGAGAAAGAGGAGTATTGATGAATCCTGCAGTAGGATGGACATAATAAGATCAGAAGATCCATTCGACAAAGATGGTTCAGCATCAAGTGAAGCAAGAAGATCATCTACTTCAAGACAATACAGATCATCTGAAGAAAGAAACAGAAGCTCACCACAACACAGAGACATAAGAAATTCAAGGTCAGCAAAGAAACTTTGAAGATAAACCAATGAACGCCAAAGCAAGTATAAACGAAATATGAGAAGACTGGGAAGATTGGAAAAGCAAAGGAAGAATAGGAAGTCAACTGATCCTTACATTCCTTATGCAAAATTCGACCAAGATCATACTTGTCTAAGAGTGACAATCAATGAAAGATATTGGATACTCAGTCTGTCAGATCTTTGTGCAAATCCAATACCTATCTTCGTGCAGCTCTCAAAATGGAGAAACTAAGAATACAAGAAAGAAGATGGTAATTTTTTCTCCATGAGATTGGCAAAACAATGGTTGGATTATGAAGTCTCTAAAGGAAGATTGCACAAGGGAAAAAGAGAAGCGAATAATGCCCTTTACCGTAATCAATAAACATCGACCATAAACGAAAGCAAGGTAATCGAATCGCACCAAAACTAAGTAAAGTGTGGCACCACTTTTCATGGAAAAGTTCAAGACGATAAAGACTTGAATGCTCAAGTTATACTACGAGAAAACATGTTCGCAAATGCACCTGAACATGCTTGGACTGTTGGACATGGGGAAGACATTTTTTGGTAAAACATCTTGAATGAGAGAAAGGTGGTCCTAAAGTTTGGTCGAATCAATGATGCAATCATAGTTTGGTTTGGCAAACATAGTCCCATATTTTCAAAATTTCATCATGTCCATTTGATGCTGACATAGTCAAAGGGCCACTCCCTATTTTGAGTTCCACCTCATATAACACATCATCATATGTGAATTAAAAAAAAGTAAAAATTAAATCCTAAAATTCAAAAAATTAAAAAAAATGTAAATTAATTAAGAAAAACAATAATACATATTAACACATACAACATAGTATATTACCCATATTACCGTTATTCTTTCACCCAAGCAAAAAAGTAAATTCCATTGATCATTTCTTCCGGCGAATTTGAACCTAGGGTTTTCCGACGATGATTACCTAAGGGCCGGAGTTCTTGAACCATTTGCGGGCGCCTGATCATGGTAAGTGTTTTGAATTGTGTATTTTCAACAAATTAGGGGTACTTTTCGAATTGGGGATTTTCAATCACTACCATGAACAAAATCGAATCCTATTATTTTTCTTTGTCCAAGACGTTATCCGCTCTGCAATTCTCCCGCAGTCACAAATCCGAGTCTCTTCTGATCCGTACGAGCTTGAAGATGAAGTCGACATGGTGGGATTGAGTGAATTTCGGCGCCATTGACATTCTTCTTTATTATTTTTCTTATTATTTTTTTCTTATTTAATTTACATTTTTTTATTTTTTGAATTTTACGATTTAATTTTTACATTTTTAATTCACATATGACGTGTCATATGAGGTGGAAGTCAAAATAGGGAGTGACCCTTTGACTCTATCGACACTTCAACGAAATGGACCACGGAGCTGAAATTCTAAGAAATATGGGACTATGTTTTCCAAACTGTGACTACACGCGCCAATTCGACCAAACTTTAATTAGGACCATTCGTGCCATTCTCTCCATATTGAATCACACTTCATGAATGCAAGCTACAAAGAAGTTGTGAAGAAATTTAGAAAGTTTGAAATGAAAGTCAGGACCCTTCTGATCATTACGGAAAGGAGGATGATGAAAATACCAGGCTAAGGATCTAATTCCATCTAGTACTTTCATTTCTCATTTAATTTTTTCAGAATCAAATTTTCTTTTGCTATTGTTTTCATTTCGCTCACTATTGCAATGTTATAATTCTTCCGAATGAATGAAATTGAACTTGTCAGGAAAAAAATGGAAACTGACCTAAACTATTAGCCGTCCCTAATTATTCATTTTTCTGCCAGGTGCAATCTACCCATTTCATTCAGCTGAGAAGTCAGATCCATTCAATTCCAAGAATGACTTATAGTAATAGGAAACGGATTGGAGCCAATTACAAAAGACAACAAAATGCATATTGTTGGTACGGGAGAACGGCACAAATGGTCACTTAAGTATACTAGGCTGGCGCATACACGTAAGCTTTTGTTGGTCATGGCAAACCTAGTCTAACGTTTGTCAAGTTTGACAAATTTAGTCCAAAATTTAGCACATGCAAGTAAGTTTTTTGTTGATCATGGCGAACCTAATCTAACGTTTTGCCAAGTTTGGCAAATTTAGTCCAAAATTCAACACCAAGTTAACCTGTACGCTTTGTACTCACGAATTTGATGACGTGGAGCTGGAGCCATTATGTAGAGTTTATTAAAACTATGGAGTTTATATATGGTTGGAACTTAGAGTCTCAGTTTTATATTCGGTTAACTGTTTACGCCTTCTTGTTTTAAGGGGGAGTATCTAAGTTACTGGATTAAATGAACTAACTTTGCAGTCGAAGTTTTGTGAAGAAAGTCAAAATGGGAGAATGAAAGTGCAAGTGTTGCTCACTTGTTATCACAACAACACCACCGACAACACCGCTTTCTACACTTTCGTTGTCTTTAGTTCTTTTATGTGTTTTGAATTTATTCACATATAACTAAGTTCCACTTGTTAGTTTAAGTCAGGCCTACTTTACTCCGTTGTTGTTTATTGTTAATCTATTTGAGTTTTTATGTAGACAGGTAAAGTGTATCGGATACACAAAGAACTGTACTGACTAATCCAATGTATCAGGGATACTAAGTTATAGCGTTTTCTGGTGTACTGGATATATACATTGATTTTAAAAGTACCGAATCCCGATCCCATACTTTTACATAATGTTTTTTTTTTAAAATTCAAATTCCTTTTTATTAACATATATTTATGATGTCATTCTTTACTGATGTGGCAATTAGTTCGTGAACATATCGAGTTAGTTCGTCGGTTCGATTCGCCATGTCATCAAATTCGTCAGTCCAAAGCGTATAGGTTAACTTGGTGCTGAATTTTGGACTAAATTTGCCAAACTTGGCAAATGTTAGACTAGGTTTGCCATGACCAACAAAAGCTTACCTGCATGCGTCAACCTAGTATACTTAAGTGACCATTTGTGTCGTTCTCCCCTATTGGTACTCTTGCTCTCTGTTAGGTTAGAAGACAAGAAAATGATTTTAAATATATATAAACCATAAAATATATCATAATTTTAAAATACTAATTTATGTCGCCCGAGTCGATTCGACAGACCTCCTCAAGAGGTAGGTCAGTCGATCGTGTTCGGGTTTCAAAACATAGCTCCAAACCGCAAAGTAGCGCTCAACAAGATGGATAAGTTAAGGAAAATCGAGAGCTAGAGTAGGTCGACTTATCGATGGATGCAAAACCGTCTTCGAAGTTAAGACCTACTTAACGCTTCCTACTACTAAAGACTAAAGAGCAAAGAATTTCAATTTATAATTTCCTAGATACTTAGCAAAACACACAATAGCGAATGTAGTGAAAGTTGATCCGAGTGTCGAACTCCCATCAAACAATAAATTTAATTACTTAAAACAGAAAACATATTTAAATGCAAGGACTTGGAATTAATAATCCAAATTGAACTTAGATTGTGAATATTTGAAAGTAAAGATTAGAAAGAAACAATTAACGAACTAGATATATTACAGAGACATGGGATATACGATAGTCATAAGAATATTATAAATACGTGTTTGCATGGATTTTCTATGCTTGTGAAAGGATAACTGCGTGATCAGTTTGTCACCAACTAATTTATCATACTATTTGTTCCAGGCCAAGTTATGAGTTTAGTAATAGAGATATGTAGGATAATCAATAGATAAATCTTTATTATCATGTAAAATAATTTAACTATGAAGATTACGCGAGAACCTAATGGTGAGTCAACGTAATCACATATAATTAATCAAACCTCAACAACACGAATTTAATACTCATATACACAAGTATCATCCTAAACAATCAATTCACACTTCTACCGTATCCCAGAATGAATTTAGCTACTCATAATGAAAGCAAACATAATTGAAGAATAGTTAAAAGCATACATCGATCGTCAGTTTTCAATCAATTGATATAATCAAAGTAATGAATTGCATAGAATTAGCAAAGTCCGAATAACACAAAACAATCAAACATAACTCGGGTAGTCAATCCAAGATAATCCGCCTTTGTTGATAATCTTCGATCTTCTTCGATTAATAGAGAGAGTACTCTCTCTCTCTCTATTTTACGATGCGTGTTTCTTGTCGTGGACGGAATGTTGCTCGACGCTACCGATAATATGGGCTTTGTTTTGCCTTTTCTTCGCATACAATCCTTCCATTTCTTCTTTAATTTCACTTTGGTCCTTTTCTTCATTATTTCTTCAATGTAGCCCATAATGGATGCATTTGAATATCTTTCTTCATCTCCACTTCAAAACTTCATTTTAATATAAATCTTTGCTAAAAACGCTAAAATTCCTACAAACAATAAAAGTAAACAAGTAACAAAATTCTAATAAAATATAGTAAAATAGGTGCTCAAAGACTAGAAAAGCACGATAAATAGAGGCATAAAAATAAGGTATTTTCACGCATCATCACTTATACATCATACTGATTACTATCAGTCGAAACTATAAGTCGCTAGCTTCAAAATTACTAAGTGAACTATCCGTTATATCGAGGAGACAAAAGAGTTAATGCACTGTTAGAATAGTACAAGGTATACCTGCTGAAATGCCTTGATGCTAGACAGTTGAATAAGCCTATATGAGAACAGTGTACTACTCTAAAAGAGTGATAAACATACGCTACAACGATGATATATTATCCAACTATTTTTCACTATAAAATGAAGGACTTAGTGACTGAGAAAAACACAGCTGAGAATACGTGGAAAACATTGAAGAACACAATGGACAGATCATATCGATTTTGATATAGCTATCTAAGTTTTATTAAGGTCACCAAAAGTCCCAACGTCCTTTTACCCTACAAGACTTAAGCTTTGATAATCTACCAGTGAAAAAATTGAACTGTTTCAACTTCATTATTACCTATGTTCCATTATTAACTTCATAGGGAGTTACTTTATATATTGATTATTATCAATTTATCACAGAAACGTTATTTCTACATTCAATTCAAATACATTCGAGGGGTATACTAGTACTTTCACTTGAAATCGAGGGTAGCATGTGCTACCCTGCGGCTCCCCTCGCACTTCGATCACAACCCCTCGTCCTTAATCTGTTAAGGTCGATCCTACCATTTCAAAGAATATCTATCATGATGAGTCGATTTTTACATTTTATATCGTTAGCATAAAAAAGACTCAATGATATATTATCGATGAAGATGGACTACCCACCGACACCACGACCAACGGTGTATACAGAAGCTTGGCTATTTTATATTCTTGATTAATTTATTTTGTTCTCCCCTTTTTATTTAATATTAAAAGTAAACTATACCGTGATATCGCCACGGGTTAGTACTAGTAAAGATTTAAAGAGTAGGTCGGCAGTCGAATGCCAAAGAAACTACATTAATTTATAAAATTAATAATATATTATTAAAATTCATTAACTACACTTCAAATAAAATAAAAAAATAAACTATAAAAGGAAATGGCATGGAAATAGAAAATGAAATATGAAAATTGAAGTTTGAAATAAATTGAGAAATAATATAAAAAAAACTTTAGAGACTGAACGGGTAAATTTTTTTTTGGTACACTACAATGAGACAGTGGTTCGCTAGAACGACTATGTCCAATTTAGGTACATTACAATAACACCTGTCCAATTGAGGTACTCCGGGCAATTTTTCGGCATTGACTCGATTTTGACCGGCGAATTTTACTTTTTTTCCAAATTATCAGGACACGTGTCAAGCTCATATCAATTCTGGATTTTAAATTTTAAAAAAATTATAAAAGCATTTTTAATAATTCAGAAAAATATATAAAAATAATAAAATTAATTATAAAATATAAAATATCAAAAATAAAATAAAATTATTTTATTCTAAAATATTAAAGAAAATAAATCAAAAGCGTTTTAAATTTTGAAAAAATTGTAAAAATATTTTTAATAGTAAGAAAAATATATATAAATTGCGGGTATAAATTTTGGTAGGGAAGCCGAATTTGTTGTTAATCAAGTATGGATATATGAATTTGGAGGTTAGGATTCATCTCAATTGCGGGTAATTGTTACATAGAATGAACATTTCATTTTGTCGAATTTTTTAGTCATTTATTATTTAGTTTTTTATTAATTTAAAAAATTAAACTTTATTTTATTTATATTTTATTTTTTATCTTAAATAATTTTAAATTATTTTTGTTATTTATATATATATATATATATATATATATATATATATATATATATATATATATATATATATATATTTCTGATTATTAAAAATATTTTTACAATTTTTTTTTAAAATTTAAAACCTTTTGAATTTTTTATTATTTTTAGAATAAATGAATTATATTTTATTTTTGATATTTTATAAATTTTAATTACTTTTCTTATTTTTATATATTTTTTTGAATTATTAAAAATGCTTTTACGATATTTTTTAAATTTAAAATTCAGAATTAATACGAACTTGACATGTGTCCTGATATTTAAAAAAAAACAAATTTATCGACCAAAATCAAGTGAATATCAAAAAATTGTCCAGAGTAACTCAATTGGACAGTTGTTGTAATCTATCAAAATTGAATATAGTAGTTATAGTGTGCCGCTTGAGGCACTGTATTCTTGTGGTGAATTGTTGGTGAAGTGTGAAATGGTTTGAAGTTGACTGGTGACGTGCATAGTGGTTGTGGAGGGTTGCAACTTGCAACTTGCAAGTGGAGAGGGCCCGATAGCCTAATAAAGCCATTAACTTTCCTTGTGGCACACACAGCTGACAGCTCCATAATTTCATCAGCATATTTTCAATTGTTTGATCACAACCACCAAAGAAGACTTGTTAACTAAATTACAAAATTTGCTTTCAAAGTCTTCTCCTCTCTTTTCTCGAAACATCTTCAACTGGAGTCTAGCTCTTCACAGTGATCTACAAATTTTCCTGGCCTATCTGTCCATGATTTTGGGCCGAAGCACAGCTGGTATTGAGCTTTGTTATCAAGGTAATGTATATATTCATCGTTGCAAATTCATTCTACTAACTTCAGTATTGGTTTTAATTTATATGTTTAAAGTAATAAAACTACTTGTGTTAATCATACTGAATCTGTCTACAATTTGTTTCTTCGCCCTACATATGTAAGCACATAAGAAGTGAAATTATTAGTACTATTTCAGCTGCTTTTTCCTACGCGTAAAGTAGTTGATTGAATATGCACGAATGTAACTCATTTTCTTTACACTTGTACCATTATGTTCAAAATAATGGTTAAAATATTATACTATTGCTTTCTTTAGTAGTAAAAAAAATGTTAAAAATTCCTAAATTTTTTAAAAAACACTTGACATTAAATTTTATTACAAAAATGCTAAAATTTATAAAAAAAAATATTTAACTTATAGTAGTTCAACAAAATATAAAATATAAAAGCTTATCAAATATTCATAGTTAATATGAAAAACAAATTTGAAAATTTTGAAAATTAGTAACCAATTTATTATAATTTTCTAATAACATCCTGCTAAATTTTTAAAGGGAAATTAAACTGGAGTTCATAAATAATCCAATATTTTCAACTGTATTCTAAATGAACAATACCAAAAACCCTTTTGTTTTTAAATTTTTGCAATTATTTTCATATTATTTGTGAACTTTTTTTATATATTTATATAATTATTTTATATTTTTAAATCTATTATAAAGTCACTATTTCCTATAATTTGAATAATTTTTTATTTCCTTGTTATTTTATTATAAATATTAGTTATAATAATTGTGAATTATTAAAATATGGAAATACTATAAGTTCAATATTTCTTATAAATTTTAACATTTTACTATAAAATCTAATTACACATTAGTACTTAATTTAACATTTATGGTTTCATTCAATTAGATGTAAACAATTACTCCGTCTGCTCCATTAATAACTTCCTAACTTTTATTTTTGCTTTCGTTAGAAACTTCCTAATCCATAAACGAAAAGTTTTTATTCCACTAACTAATTTATTATTATATCTCTTTCTACTTTATCATCATTTTATTCAATCTCTCTTACTTTACCACTTACTTACAACTTTACCAACATAATACCCCACACAAACTAATATTGTATTATTTTTTCTTAATAATAGAGAAAGTAGGGACTTAGGAAGTTCTTATCGACGGAGGTAGCTTTAGTTCACTTAATTTGACCAAATTCAATTAAAACAGAAAAGTTTCAATTTTGCCTCTCAGATTATCAATTTTAAGTTGCCAAACAATAACACATTTTGACAAATTTTAATCCAAATCTTTGGATATCTAATTTTTATTTGTCAACCATAAGATCGAAAACTCAAATAAGCCCCCAAACTTCTATTTCAATTTGTAAATATCCCCAACTTCAAATCTAGATCAAATCTATACTTTGAACATCAAAATCAAAATTCAAAATCGATTATTTACATTCGAATATTATATCGAAATCGAGCTATTATGTAGTTCGATCATCGCTATGCAATTAAATACACAGCCCAATTTGGAGTCAGAATACGCTTGAGTTGTATTCACCTGCACTGGAGCTTTATTAGAAGAAGAAGAAGGAACAAGAAAGAGGAAGAACTGGCTTGAGAAGAAGAAGATAATAAGAAGAGAAGGAAGTTGAGAAATTGAGGAAGAAGAAGGAAGTTGGAGAATATGGAGGAAGAAGAAGTTTGGTTGGTTTTTAATTTTATTTTCTTTTATTTAAAATTTCCATAAGGCCATGTTTTGGTTCTTTCATTTCAAACAACTTAATTAACTTGGTCAACTAATAAAATCAAAATGGACCCAAATGTAATTGTCTCACCAAGTGGTTTCAATGTGAGAAACACCTTTTAAAATGAGTAGCTCTATGTAATAATCCAGATTTTAAATGGAATGGTGCAAGTTTGCAGAATTTTAAAGAACATAAGGTAAATTTATGCAATTTAAATAATATGAGGGCTATGTTTAGCAAAACTAAATGATAAGGAAATTTCATGATAGTTGGTTTTTATAAATGTGTTTCATAAATCAATTAGATGATAAGCTAGCTGATTTGCTAAATATGGTATGTAAAAATAAATCAGCTAACTTATTTTTCTGATAAGCTTCCTGGACAAGCTTATTAGTTCAGCTAGCTTATCAGCTACCAACTAGCTGCTCACGTAATGTGCTTATTATAAAAAATAAGCTCATCGAGCTGATAAGCTTGTGCTAAATAGAGCCGAGGTACATCTGTACATATATTTCAAACAACATAGGATACATCCATGCATTTTAGCCACCGAATTGGTACTTATTCGTCTCACCTGAAGCTTCCATTTCTTTTGGTGGAAAATATGTTAACATTAATTACTTTTGATTAAATTAATGGTGTGGGTTGGAATTTTGTGTTGACTTTATTTTCTGAATGATATTTTATGAAAAGTTGAATATTTAAATATTATAGTTGAAGTAAGAATTATAAAAAATGGAAACGAGAAGCTTCAATATAACCGGGATGCAAAAAATGGCAAATGAAAAGTTTCGGGCAGGACGTAGGAAGTAGTATTAATAGGCCAAATTAGAAAGTAGTGCAACCTTTGGGAAAAAATTGTTTAAGAGACAACATTTTTTTTTTATCCTGGTACAACATTGTTAAATGAGTGGTAAGGAATGATTATTGGTAATGTGAAGGAACAATCATACTCTTCTCCTAATATCATTTAAGTTATGAAGACATTAATTGAGATAGAGTAAATGTAGAATGTAACTGTAGATACATATCATTATTCTTTCACACATATGTCAGTGTCAATACGGGTAACTTTTTTTTAAGGTACATTATAATGAAACAGTGCCATTTTAGGAACACTAGAATGGTTATGTTTAATTTAGGTACACTACAACACCACCCGTCCAATTGAGGTACTCCGGATAATTTTCCGGCAAATCTCACGGCTGACTCAATTTTGACCGGGGAATTCGTTTTTTTTTCTTCAAATTAACGAATTCATAAAAATATATAAAAATAAGAAAATTAATTAAAATTATAAAGTATTAAAATGAAATTAAAAATAATTTATTAAAACCTAAGATACTCAAATGGGCTTTAAATTTTAAAAAATATGTAAAAATATTTTCAACGATTCTGGAAAGTATATAAAATAAGAAAAGTAATTAAAAATTACAAAACATTAAAAATAAAATAATTTTAAAAAATAATTAAAAAACTTAAAAATTATGACTCACACAGTCACACAGAATCGACTCCAACGGAGAAAAAGGATCATGTAACAAATTTTGTAGGGAAGCCTGAATTTGTTGTTAATCAAGTAAGAACGTGTGAAATTGGTGGTTAGGATTCTTCTGAATTGAGGGTAATTGTTGTGTAGAATGGCCCTTTTTTTTTTTTTTTTTGAACAAAGATAGTTTAATTCCAACTAAACTATGACAAACAGAAACTAATTTTGCATCTAAAAAACATCTACCAACAGCTATTTGGACAACTTGCCTAAGTAGCCTATTCATATCTATGGCTACACTATTAAAAATCTTCTGATTCCTTGCTATTCAAACCGCATAGATGAACTCCGAACATAACACTTTCAAAACTCTCCCCCTTGGAGACTTTCCTTTCACCAAGCGACTGAGGTCTTGAACTACAAAATGCCAATCTCCGAAAAGCCAAAGAAGAAAAAACAACATCGAAGACAATTTTACTAATTCCCAGAAAATGGCAGGACTAGAATGACCCTTTCGTTTTGTAGAATTTTTTAATTTTTATTAAATTTTTAAAAAACTAATCTTTATTTTATTTATATTTTATTTGTTATATTCAATAATTTTAAGTTACTTTTCTTATTTTTATATATATTTTCTGATTATTAAAAATATTTTAACAAAATTTTAATTTTAAAACCCTGACTTTATAATTTTTTAGAATCAATTTATTTTATTTTTATTTTTATTATTTATAATTACTTGTCTTATTTTTATATATTTTTCTGAATTATTATAAATGCTTTTACAATTTTTTAAAATTTTAAAATCCAGAATTAATATGAGCTTGACATGTGTCGCTCTTAATTTGGAAAAAAATCAAATTCACCGGTCAAAATCGAGTCAACGGTGTGACTTGCCGGAAAATTATTCGGAGTACCTCAATTAGACGGGTGTTGTTGTAGTGTACCTAAATTGGACATAGACATTCTAGTGTACCTAAAATGACACTATCTCATTTTAGTGTACCAAAATTGTTTTTACCCGTGTCACTACATGCATATGTCCGTACCATCAATGAATATGTTCAAAATCTGGCAGTTTTATACACATATCAATACTCGTTCAGACATATGTAAGTGTATATGTTCAGAATATACACTTGTAAACTTGTTTATCAACATATAAAACATGAAGTATGAAGCTTTTCATCAACAAAACATTGTGGACAATGAGCTAAATTGTAGGAATTGTTGAATATATTAATTGATATTTTAATTGAGTTGTTTTGATAAGTTAACTTGCAAAATTTAGCTATGTGGAACTCAAATAACCTATCATACCAAGCCTTAGGGCTTGTTTCAAACCATAGAGAGCCTTTTTAAGTTTGAAAATATGGTTCGATAGTGCGGATCCTCAAATCCTCGTTGCTCAACATAGACCTCTTTGTCTATATAGCCATTAAAAACGCCCTTTACATCCATTTGTTGGAGAGTGATTTTAAGAAAGCATGCAATAGCTAAGAGTAATAGATTCTAATCGAGCTACAGGTGCTAATGTTTCATCAAAATCAACTCCCTCAACTTGTGTGTATCCTTGAGCAACTAATCTAGCCATGTTTCTAGTAACTATGCCATTTTCATTACTCTTATTCTTAAAAATCAATTCAGTGCCAATAACATTAACACTAGTTGGTCTAGGAACTAGAGTCCACACTTCATTAGTACGGAACTGAAGTAGTTCATCTTGCATAGCTTCCAGCCATAAATTGTCTTTTAAGGCTTCTTTAACATTCTTAGGTTCAATTAGAGACACAAATCGAGAGGAATAAACCTGTATACCTTCATTATCAGCACAAAGACTTGATCTCATCATGTCTTTGTAGTTGATTCTTGCTTTTCTTCGCAAGTTCATACCATCATTGACTTCACCAATTACTTGTGAAGGGGGATGCAGCTTGCGGATCCTGGCTGGTGGATCTCTTCTAACATTGTCCAGTTCTGGGACTTGTTCTTCCGATGCAGCCTCTATTGATTCATCTGCTTCTGTCTGTTCATTATCACTGTCATCTGAGGAACTGGTCTCACTATTGTATCAGCTTTAAACACTGCTCCTCAGGGTGCTTTGCTTTGTATTCAACATTTCAAAACTCAGATGTACTGGATCGAGCAAAAGATAAGGAATCATCAAATTTCACATTGACTGACTCTGGAATAGTCTTTATTTGAGGATTGTAAACCCTGAGCGCATGACTATTCAAATAGTAGCCAACAAAAATTCCTCGCTCACTCTTATCATCAAACTTGCCTAAATGCTCCCTGTCATTCAAAATGTAGCAAACACAACAAAACACATGAAAGTATTGAAGATTGGGCTTTTTTTGCCTTTCAACAGTTCATAGGGAGTGGATATAGTGCCAGGTCTCAGACACACACGATTAATAATACGACACGCAGATTTACTACCAAATTTCACAAACGTTTGGACAAGCACATTGAACTTAGCATAACTCTACTTAGTTCTTACAATGTTCTGTTTGTACGCTTTGCAACCCCATTTTGCTGAGGAGTTAGGAGCAGAAAACTCATGGGAGATACCTTTCTTGTCATAGAATTGAGAAAAATATTGATTTTCAAACTCCCTTCCATGATCAGAACGTATCCTTTTGACTGACACATTATGCAAGTTTTTAAAAAGAGCATAGTGTTTCTTAAAAACACCAAAAGTTTCAAAATTTTCCTTTAAAAAGGACACCCAGGTAAACCTAAAAAAGTCATCTACTATAACATATATGTAGAGTTTGCCACCCAAACTGGCTACTTCAATAGGACCCATGAGATCCATATGAAGCAACTCAAAACACTTAGTAGTATCAGTTTTCTGAGCTTCAATGGGTAAAGCTTGATGAGAGGCTCTAACCTGTTTACCTTTTAAGCGATCACCACACACAAGTTTTCCAGAACTAGAAAGTTTTGGAATGCCATTTACAGCTTCAAGCTTTATCAATTTCTCAAGATTCGTGTAATTCACATATCCTAGCTTTTTATGCCAGATTACAGATTCACTCAGTTGAACATTGTTGCACTTAAGATTAGCAAATATAATATAACAATTATCATGTAATCTTACTCAATATGATGCAATCATACATGTCCTTAAAGACTATACATGATTTTTGTCAAAATAAACTTTTAGATCATCATCATAGATGTGACTCACATTAAGTAAGTTTGCGCTAATCCATCAATCAATAACACATTCTTAAGTGGTGGAAAACCCTCATGATTCAGATCCCTCTTCCTATAACTTTACCTCAGGTTCCTCCTTCATACGTGAATTCATGCTCGGACCTCAGGCAACAAAGTTTCTCAAGTGTCTCTTTGACCGCTATATGTCTTCAACAACCACTATCAAAGTACCACATAGACTTTGATTAGCACTTAAGGTAGAAAGATTACATTACATCTCGACAGACTTGCCACCCAAACTTGATTACCCTTACTCTTAGTTGATGTCTGTTTCAACAAGGTTGGTTTCACTGTCAGCAACAGCTTGTACCAACATTAGTGATTTTCCAAAGATTTCAAAGGTCGAGCTTTACTTTTTAAATAAAGAAAACAAAATGGTTTCTTATGTCCTGGTTTTAAGCAAAACTGACACACAAAGGTTTTCGTGTTCTTTTCCTTGCTACTTTCTTTCACAAACTTAGGTGCATCTTTTAAAAAACTTAAAGATTTAGTTTTATGATTAGCTTTTACAGACTGAAGAGAAGGTGTAGGAGAGTTTGGAAACCCTAGTCCTGTAGTACCATCGTTACCTTGTTCAAGCACATCATCGAAGTTTAGAGGTACCAATTCCATTTTGCAAATGTTTCTTCAAGAGAGTTCATTTGTTGGTTAAGGTATGTATCTCGCATCCTTCTTGGTCAACATGACTTCCAACCTAACAATGGCTTCTTTGAGACTTTGATTCTCTTTCTAGAGGTCCGATACCTCTTCATGTCCTTCAACTTCTAAAGTATGTCTTCATACATTTTCAAGTTCCTCAATCAATTGATCTTGATCCGAGTTAAACTCAGACGTATACTCAAAGAGCCATGCAAACAACGAAAATTAGAGTCGAATAATCAATTTCTTCACTCAGATCTCTATGCGCTTATCTCGACTCTCGTAATCATCGATCCTAAATATATGACTTGATCATTGAAATGCTTGTTGTCACTCGTAGTAACAAAGGCATTTCATCCACTTTGCTTGGTTCTTGATCATTCATAACAAAGGGTCAAGGACATAACTCAAGTAGAACCCTAGAATTTTCGTAATCATCAACTTCATCACTAAGTCTCATCATCACTTAGATCGACCCAAAATATTTTCCTTTCTTCCTAAGAGTGTTTGCACACTCATTTTGATTGTGACCCCATCCTTTGACTCATAGCATTGTACTTTTTCCAAAACTTTTCGATCAAGGTTAGCCAAATCAAGCTTTCTTAGATTTTGCCTATCATAGGAAGAAGAGGGTCTCAATGCTTTTAAAAATTTCCTTGTTAAACCTTTTAACCAAATTATTATAATTCTTTTGAAAAGGAGCTAAAGATAAACCTTCCTCATCACTAATCCTCAAGAGATTTCGATTTAGTATAGAGAAATGGTTTTGGTTTTGTTTTGATTTTGCTCATCAAGACTCATTTCATAATTTCTCGTTATTCATAAGGCAAGAAAATTCATGCTGTATGATTTGAGTATCATCTAACACACATCTTTTGTTGCAAAACAAGAAGATATGATCTCATGCCTTTGTAATCAAGTCGCTTGTTCGAGATGGATCTCCTAGCATTTGGCATTCATCGAGATATCCAAAAGTTTCTCAAAATAAGAATTGATGGTTTCATCCTCACCATTCTCATTACCACAAATTTGCTTAAAAGCATCCTAATCCGCCTCATGACACCTCAGATCACCCTCACAATGACTTTGTAAGGTGCCCCAAGCCCTCGACAAATACACAATTCAATAAGTCTAAACATGTAAAGGGTCAACATTACGTAAAATCGCATCGAGAGCTTTTTCATTATAAGATGATTCATTCCATTCCTCATCGTATCATCGCTTTCCGTTTGTATATAACATCACCATCAGCATCAGGTCTGTTTCGTGGAGGTTTATAGCCCTCTAACACAGTTTTCCAAACACGAGTATAAATTGATTTGATATGCGTTCTTATTCGAATACTCCAATAGTGATAATTTGGACCATCCAAACAGTAACCTAGTTGCATTTCGATCGTCAATCCATGTCAAGAAGTACCAAAGTCCAACACACCTATAAATTAGGTGCCTGGCTCTTGATGCCAATTAAAAGAATATACGGACCTAGACTTACTTCTGTACTGATACACTACTGTTGTTACCAATGTTGATATAACAATGGTGAAACCACATTTACACAATAAAAATGCAATGAAATAAAACAATAAAGATACACAAGATAATTTCTAATAGGTATATGAATACACCTACCGAGCCAAAGGCAAATATCCACTATGTGAAGAGGATTTATACAATCTAGGTTTAAGACTTTTTATAGGAAAAGCTCAAACTACAAATCTAGTCAGAACAACTCACTGTTCCAAAGTACCTAATCTAGACGCAGCTAGATAACCAAGATCAATATCCTGACCAATAGAAACTTCAAAGACTAGCAAAAGATCGTGAAGATCTAACTAAGACTACAAGTGTTATTGATGTCTTCACTCGTTAATCATCACACTGTACTTGATCTAGTATATATAGAGACTTCGACCAGCTCTAAGTATCAAGTACGAAATCATCTTAGCTTGTTAACTTGTTGCTTATCCTTATCTTCAAGAGTCCATAGTATCTTTTCTTCCAAGAGTCCGTTCTATCTTGTCTTCAAAGAGTCCATCGATTCGCCTTCTAAGATTCCATGATTTGCGTCTTCCTTGCTTTCCTTTAGGATACATAAGTCGACTCGTCACGCATAAAGAACTAAAACACGTAACTAGGTTAATGTGAAGAAGGCAATTATCAATAAAGTCCTTCAAAGTGCATAAATACTGCATATGTATTATTATGACAACTGTTGGTTCAACAGTTGGTCAAACAACATGCAATTTCAACATTTGTCCAAAAAATATCTACATCTCTCAACATCATTCACCTTTTCACGTTTGTTCCGTACCATCACATATTATTATAAGTATATTATAAGAGATTATTATAAGTTATATTATAATAATTATTATATATTTTATATTATAAGTTATAAGTATATTATAAGAGAGGAAGTTGCTCAAGTTTGGTACCAAGTGAATTAACCATGTTGCCCTTAATGAATTTTAGATATTGCTCCCCTTCTTAGGAGTTTCTTGTCAAATGCTAAAAGAGAATTATAATTGTTGTTCTAATGTTATAATTATAAGTATATTATAAGAGAGGAAGTTGCTCAAGTTTGATTTTGTCCTACTTCAAAAGAGTTACTTGTCAAATGCTAAAAAAGAATAGTAATTGTTGTTCTAAATTCTAATGTTGTAATTTGGAGATAATGTAAAAGTTTCTTCTGCTTCGATCTTTATTGAAAATTGTTCAAACTTAATTTCGATTTATTGTTCATTTCATTGTTAGATAAAACCCGACTTATTATTGGTATGTGTATTATGCACATTGGCGATTTAATACAAAATTTCTATATGTTTTTTTCAAATATATTTATTTAATGTATAACATTGACGTTATTAAGTAAAAAAAAACTTTGATCTTTTTATAGAGAAAGTCTCCTGATAGACAGTGTCTAGATCACATATCTTTAGACGGACTTATATTATTAAGAAAATCATCGATTTTATTAATCAAAACATCAATGTTCTCAATATTTGTGCTTTTTCATATTACAAAAAACACATTTTTGTTTACCACATGGAAGTTTTAATTAATAATATGTAAAAGACCGTGTCTCTAGAGAAGTTCTTTTTACTGTAGCCCTGATATTTCCTATTGATTTCTAGAGAAGTTCTTTTTACTGTAGCCCTAATATTTCCTATTGATTTTTGTGAGTTTATAAGATATATTTCCATGAAATTAAGTTAATTATTTTATAACAAATACTTACGTGATGTTACAGAGTGAACTTGGAGCGCGGTGAGTTTTCACTAGTTTAAAATTGAGTGATCCCCTTCAGTCTCGTATTCTGGGTTCGTCTATCAAGTATCAACATTTTCTTTCATTTTAAGTTTCATAATTGATTTAATACGTTCTATGCAACTGCAGGTTAGGTAGGTTATTCTCCCAAACTTCAGATCGATACTTCTGCTAATATTTGACTCCCGAACAAAACATCGATCAAAATGTTTTTCTTTGGAAAAGAAAAAAAAGATGTCTATCCGATGATGCACCTTCTGTGTAAAAGTTTTAATCGGGGAGATTCTGCTGATGATCTGCACATGATGCTTAGGGACGTTTACCGGAACTTCACTTCAATTCATAAGGCCGTCATTGCCCTACTTGAAACTTTAGGGAGAAACTGTGATCAAGATTCTTATCTTCTTGACAAATATCGCTGGACGAGGAAGGTGGTGGGAATGCTCATTACATTCTGCAGGTGGCAACTCAACTGGATGCTCAACGAGGATAAGGTGAAAAGCAAAACTTCGGCTTTGTTGTTGGAGGAGATCGAGAGTCGACTTTTCATGATCATCAAAGGTTTGACTCTACACTTCGAACATGTCAAAACTCTGGTTGCTCAGATTGAACCCATCTATCAGGCTGCTGTTAGTAGTAATGAATCGTCTTTCATGCCCAGTTACCTGCTGATTGCGAATGAATTCATTCTGGAGTTTATCAATCAAGTTTATGAGGATTTGTACTATGAGCAAACAGAGTCAAATACAGCCCAAGAACAGTTCATACTGGAGTTTCTCAACCGAATTTATGAGGATTTGAACTATGTGCACCATGAAAACATAGTCGGTTTCAAAGAAAGAAAAACCATGAGGGGATATCTGCTTCTTTTGAAATACTACTTTGAGTTCACTGCGGACAGAATCAATGGTGAAGAAATGAATGACTTCCTGATTTCTTCTCAATTACTGGCTTCTAGGATGGCATATTATTGCTTCTTCATTAGATTTAACTACTTGATCAACAAGGATAGAGAGTTTCCTGGTATCAGGATAGAGTCAGATATACGTCTCGGATGCCTGAGGACAACTTTGGCTTTGCCACAGCACATCTCTGGTCTTATTCCGGCTATGAATAATGAACTTCTGATTATTTATGTGAACTGCATCCAAGATAATCTGTCACGCCTGTTAGATGAAGCTTTCACTGATCTAACAAGCTCGACGATTGATCAATTCACCGTCCTCCAAAGTCAGTTGTCGTTCCTGATTTTTCTGCTTGCCGGTTCTCGGTCGGTCACAATTGGTCAGGGCAAACTATCAGATATCAGGGTACGCTTCCAAGTTTTGGTCAGAAATGTTGGATCTCTCATCCTCTCATGTTTCAATAATGAAATGAATGGAAACATAATTCCCTCGCTATCTGATTTCATTGACAATGTAAATCTTATTAAAGAAGAAAGCATTGAGATTATGGAAGGCAGTGTCATAGAGGTCCGTGAGATGCACCTTCTGAATCAATGTGTTGGCGGTGCTGTAACTTCTGATGATTTACACCATATGCTTAAATATGTTTACCGGAACTTCACTTCAATTCATAAGTCCGTTATTGCTCTACTTGAAAATCTGCTCATAAAGTTTCATCATTGTTCTGATCTTCTCCACGAATATCATCAGATGAGGGAACAGGTGGGAATGGTCATTACATTCTGCAGGTGGCAACTCAACTGTATGGTCAACGAGGATAAGGTGGGAAGCAAATCTTCGGCTTCGTTGTTGGAAAAGACCGAGAGTCATCTTATCATGATCCGCAAAGCTTTGGCTGATCATTTATGCAGGGAAGAACTCGATTTCTCCGCAATAAATGATCTCAGAGTTGGACATATCCATACTCTGTTGGATGATATTGAACCCTTCTATGAGGCTTCTATTAGTAGAAATGAAGCGTCTTTCATGCCCAGTTACCTGCTGATTGCGAATGAATTCATTCTGGAGTTTATCGATCAAGTTTTTGAGGATTTGAAGTCAAAGAAAGATGGAGAAGAGTTCACACTGAAGTTTCTCAATCTCAATCAAGTTCATGATGATTTCCACCATAATGCCGTTGAAGTCGTAGCAAGAAAAACCATGAGTGAATATATGGTTCTCTTGAAATACTACTTTGAGTTCATTGCAGACAGAATCGATGGTGAAGAAATGAATGACTTCCTGATTTCTTCTCAACTAGTGGCTTCCAAGATGGCATATTATTCCTTCATCAGTAAACATACAATCTCAAACAGCTGGGAGACAAAGTTCGCTAGTAACAAGCATCGCATAGAGTCAGATATACGTCTCGGATGCCTGAGGGTATATCTCGTATTGCCAAAACATGTCTCTAGTAGTATAATTGCGGCTATGAATAATGAACTTCTGACTATTTATGTGAACTGCATCCATGATAATCTGTCAGGCCATCTGAAAGATAAAGCTTTCATTGATTTAACTAGCCCAATAATAGATCAACTCACGGTCCTTCCGACGGGGCTGTCGATGATTCTGCTTCCCGATTCTGGGTTGCCCACTGCTGCTGATGCTGAGAAACTATCAAATATCAGGGTATGGTTCCGAGCATTGGTAAGAAGTGTGGGATTTCTCACCACCTCATGTCTCAATGATGGAATGAAGGGAAGCTTAACTTCTATGCTATGTGACTTGATCATAAAGGTGGATCTTATGAAAGAAGAAATAATTGAGAACATGTATTGCATTGTTTTGGGGGGGCCGGGCCAAGAATCTCCCAGAACTCATCGACTGCACTTCTTGATTATTCTCTTCGAAAATCTTGAGGATCTGATGGACAATAGATCCAGCTTGATCATGACTCAGAAGGATCAATCTGATGCAGTTCACATGAACCTAATTCTCCTCAGATCCTTCATCCAGAATTTTAAAGGTACAAGAAGCTGAATATATTACACATGCTTGCAACTGCATGTATACTCACATTGACATCTACTGACAGGTAACAGCACTGCTCATGAAGGATCTGAAAACATTGACGAGTTGGATTTCAGTGAGAAAGACGAACTAATGAAAACACTAGCCAAGAAGATGCATTTATTGAGAAATTACTTCCAATTACACATTGATCAGATCAATGCTGAGGAGATGAGCGAGTTAGTAATTTCTGCCTGTTACCGCCTTCGAGATGGCTTGCTATCTCTTATTAAGAAAATATGGGAAGTCCATTGGTGGAAAGTGTACGTCCAGACTAAAGACCTTGTAGACTCAAGACATGCGTATCGGTGTCCTCAGAGCTGCAGTACAGTCACTTGAGGGGTCCAGTAATCATCCTTTGAGTGATGAACTTCTGATAGGGTATGTGGATTGCATGCTAGACAATATGACTGAGCTAGTAAAAGATGAGGCTAGTGATCGAATGAAGGCTCAGTTCGAGAGACTTCATCAGGAACTTTCTTCCTCAGTGCTATTACTTTACAAGCACTGCACAAATCAGGAGAAAGTGTCAGACATCAAGTTATTCTTCCAAGCTTTGTTGAGGAACATAGGTTCAGTCATCTGCTCATGTTTCAACAATCAATCAAGCAACTTGGTTACTGAACATAGTATCGGGATAGCTGATTTAGTTGAAAAGCTGGATTTTCTCCAAGAGGAAACTCAGGGTTTCCAATACACGTTTATTCTTCAAAGAATAAGACAAGAATTTCCGAAGGTTCATCTGCCGGGCTTCTTTGATCTGCTCCTTGACAACTGGAAGGAATTCATGGATTGTGAATCTGATACAGTCAGGAATAACAAAGAGCAGTGCCAAGCAATTCATGAGACCCTAGTTCTTTTTAGATCATTTATCCAGAATTTAACAACTAGCCCCACAGAAGATGAAGAATCGCAAAAGCTTTGTAAGCTTATTGCTGAGGCAGGATATGTTGCAGAATATTTACTCGACTCATTTGTTGTTGAAGCATGTACTGTCTCGTGCACCTCTCATTGGATTCCTGTCTTTATGGAACACATCAAGCTAATTGAAGCACGATAATGGAGGTTAATCAAAAAGCTAATGATGAGGTCCGGACAATGATGGACGTCGTGGTAGGTTTCAAGGCTGAGATGAAATTAATACAGGAAAGACTCTATAGTCGAATAAAGCAGCTAGATGTTCTTTCCATTGTTGGTATGGCAGGCTCAGGCAAGACTACTCTAGCTAGGAAAGTTTATGAGGATCTTTCTACAGTAAAACACTTTAATGTGCGTGCATGTCTCCCAAGAGTACAACAAGAAAGAATTGTTTCTCACTATTCTAGGTTCCAAACTCGAGGTCACTGATCAAATCAAATGGATGGGTGAAACAGAGTTATCCGTGATGGTTCACCAATTGTTAAAGGGAAGGAGGTACTTATTGTTCTGATGACATCTGGGGATAGATGCATTTATGGACTCAAGAATTTCTTTCCTGATGATAACATCGGTAGTCGGATCATGTTAACTAGTCAAGCAAAGTAATTGGGTCGCAAGCAAATATCGTAGCACCCAATTGAACTTGGTCTTTAACTGATGATGAGAGTTGGGATCTATTGAACAGAAAGTTTATCCTCTAGGAAAATGCCCTTCAGGATTGGGTCAACTAGGGAAGAAGATTGCACAAAAGTGCAGAGGGTTACCACTTGCAATTGTCGTGGTAGCTGGATTTCTTGCTAAGTCAGTCGAAAAAGATGAACTTTGGGAGCAAGTAGCTGAAAATTTGAGCTCCTCGTATCTTGATCGTGATTCTCAAGCACAATGGATGGGGCCGTTGGAGCTAAGTTACGAATTTCTACCCGATTTTTTAAAGCCATTATTTCTTTATCTCGGAGCATTTCCAGAAGATGAGGAAATTCTGGCAGACAAGTTAATATGGTTATGGATTGCTGATGGCCTTGTGCAGAAGACTGCATTTAGGAGCTTAGAGATTCAAGCAAGGATAAGCCTAATGGATCTTATCGATAGAAACCTCGTCATGATTGCCAAAAGAAGTTCGGATGGAAGAGTGAAGGCTTGCCATGTTCATGATCTTTTGCGTGATATGTGTCTGGCAAAGGCCAAAGAAGAAACTTTTTTTGAGCAGATACATGCGTATGAGGAGTTGTCGGAATCTGCAATGTATCAACGAAGACTAAGCGTATTGCTTAAAAGAGATACTCCAACCTCTTCGAAACCTGTTATCCCACATGGATATTTTCCAGTGTTTTCAGTGTGTCCTCCTCTACGCACCTTGTTGTTCTTTGAAATGAATTTTCCGAACGTACAGGGCCATGATCACAATTTAGACTTTTCCAGCTTGAAGTTGTCAAGGGTCATCCATTCCGAGAGCACCAAAACTAATGTTGACGACATTATAAAGCTTCTCCATTTGCGTTACATTTCAATTCGCACAGAGTGCAACAATATCCCTGAATCACTATCGAACCTCAAGAACTTACAGACTTTGATGATCAAAGCGGTTAGAGGTGAAATTGTTTTGCCGCCTACTATTTGGGAAATGGTGAAATTGAGGCACTTGCATGTAGATGACCGTGCAACTTTCAGGGATGCACCTGAGAACTCGTCCAAGCTGGAGAATTTGATACCACTTTCTACGCCGGTAATTGATTATGGAAAAGCGAAGAACATTTTCAGCAAAGTGCCTAATGTTCAGAAGTTGCGAGGCATCTTTAATAATGAGCATATTTATTCCAAAAACAAAGACATCAATGAATGTCACGACTTTGAGTCTCTAGATAAACTTACATCACTTAAGGCGTCCTATTACGGTAGTGTGGAATCTCCAGGCCAATTTAAGCTTCCTCTGAGCTTAAGAAAGCTTAGCCTCTCCAAGTTCTATCTCCAGTGGAGTCAAGTTTCTATCTTTCAGAAACTACCGAACTTAGAGATTCTTAAATTACGGTCCGTTGTTGTTCAGGATGAATTTTGGGACACCGGAGATGATGAGTTCCGTAACCTCAAAGTTTTGAAATTAGAAAACCTGAATATAAAGACATGGAATGCTTCGAAGGAAAATTTCCCGCGCCTTCAGAAATTGGTTTTGGAGAAGTGCAAGCAGCTTGTGGAGATCCCTTTCAGTCTGGGAGACATTGATTGCTTGCAGAAGATGGAGGTTATCTGGTGCAGCCGCTCTGCAGCAAAATCTGCAAAGGAGATTGAAGAAGAACAAAATGAGGCTGGGAACGATTTGCTCAAAGTCCATATCTATCCTCCCCAACTAGATTCTCAATAATCTTTCTGAGTAAATTTGAATCAACCATCATCAATTTGTAAGTAAACTAAAACATTTCAATCAAGTTTGCTAGTATTTATTTTAAATTCTTTTAGCGTCAATTTGGTACATTTAGTGCTGGCTGCTCTACTGCAAGACTGATTTATTGGAGTTATTAATATAAATGACTTAAATTCCACACCTCTCTAGTTTTAGCTTTTAGATGAAATAGAATTCTATCATGGTAACAAAGTTTCTGGCTCACCTCCAACCTAAGTTCGAATCTACACGTAAACAATCTCCGCCTCATATTAAATTTCCACTAGAATTGCCTCCCAAAAGAGGTAAACTTGAAATCGGTCACGGTGCGAGATAGTATTTGAGTATTAATATAAATTATTAAATTCCATACCTCTCTATAAGCTTATGAAATTATGTCATAATGGACTCTCTTTACTTCCAGTAATGCAGGTTGAAGCTCTTTACGCACAAGTGCAAAAACTGGAGTCCATTCTCAGATCAAAGCGACGTTTTAGGTGCAAAGTGTGGTTTTGATTTGCAGTGGAAACATTAGCGCCGTACTCAATCCTTTTTCAGCCTAGTTTTTTTGGCTTTGCGAGATTACATAAATCTGGTGATCATGCTTTCTCATTACTATGCTATAACTTGTATCTTGATCTTTAAAGTAAAAGCTATTGCCGGTCTAAAGTAGGGCTGATTTCTATCTGCATTTTGCTAATTTTCGACCTTTATTGCAACTATTGCTTCTATGTACTCCCTCTTTCCCAGAGAACTTCATACATTGCTACATACAGCTTTACGCGAAAAGCTAAAGAATGATGAATATCGAAATGTAGAAAAAATTTACTTTAGCCAAAGTGCAGAATTAACGAATGAGATCGTTTATTATTTATCGCAAGTAGCTTTTTTCAGAATGTATTTAATTTTTCCTAACTCTTAAAACGATAAACGATAAGCTCATGACGGATTTCTGTTTTCGATCAGTACCTAAGACCAGAAGCAAAAGCATATTGTGATAACTCATAACAACTCAGTGTGAACCAATAAAGAATAGATTTTCATTATATTCTTGAGTCAAACCTACAGGAAAAGAAGTTAACATCAACATCTTGTCACCTGAGGTACTTAAATAGTAATTCTCCTTCAATAGTTTTTCTTATTATGTCATTTTTTAATCTGATTAATTAATCTTAATCGAACGAATATTCAATTTTTTTATATAATGAAAATTTAGCCCCTAAAGTTTCATTATATAAAAAAATTGAACATTTTACATTTGCGGTTTAAGATTAATTCGTAGTCAAAGTTGAAAAAATTTAACCGCAAAAAGTCAAAACGGGAAGCTTGATCCGGGACGGAGTAAATAGTACTGAAGCATAACTACATTCTTGTGCTAGTTACAGATTCTGAATGTAAAGCAGGAGTACATTTTGCCTGCTTTGTGTCAATTGTCGTAAATCTCAACTGGCATGTAGCTCGAAATTAGTTTAGCTTGCAAAGCTTTGCGTTTCTTAACCTCTCTGCATGTATCTCACTGTCGCCACAGTCATACCTGCACAAGCCGCAACATGAATTCCATATAAGTTACCTTATCATAATGCTATACCAGAAATCTACTTCAAAGCAGAACTTTCAGTGCTTTGAGGTTTAAGGCCAGCAAAGAGCTAAGGTCTATCATTTTTCATTTTGGCTTAAGACTATCTTACACTCTACTAATCCAGATGCAAAATTCCATATGTACTTGAAAAAACTGAGCACACAAAGATGAAAGTGCACTAGATATCCGTACACATGTATTCCAGCCATTACCTGGATGGCAAGGAAATCAGAGGTCTCAAGCATTCTACAAGCTTTACAGTTTCAACCTCCGAATTCACTATTCGATCAAAGCACAAGTATCTCCCACTCGTTGAAATATCCTCAAAAGCACGAATATGAACATCAGCCAGAAAGTTTACATTCACAGAAGCCAGGACTCCGTTCTCGTACATCTGCTCAGCACCTATGCAATGGCAAGTTACACTATTTAGCAACGTAATCTGCTGGAAATTTGGTGCAGTTTCATAACTTCGTTTATTTCCTATTACCTTGGAGATACGACATCGTTACTTGAGGATTCTGTTGAGCAACATCAGGTCCTACTACCAGTCCAGAGTTGATTGACACCATGTCCACCATTCGATCCATGGCTAAGGCCCAAGCTGCCTTCTCAGAGAGCGTCTTTGCTAATGCATACCATAACTACACAAACAAGTAATCAACTGATTATTATTTTCCCAAAGAAAAGTGACAGGAACATTGAAGGAAAAACTGTTTTGTGAAATTTCAAGAACCTTAAGTTTCTTGCAATACTCCGGATCGCTCCATGATCTTTCGTTGACATCTTTCTGCGAAGATATGTTCGGTCTCCATACAGCTGCAGTTACAGACGAACTGAAAACAATCTTTCCCATAGTTTCTGTCTGTGCACATGCTTCCACCACATTGATGGCACCTCTAACCTCTAAATCCACCATTTTCGCCTGCAAGTTGTTTCGAACTTTAGACCAATAACTCTCTAACTCTGCTTGTAACAGAATTTCATAATCAAACTACATAATAACTAAGCTACTAAACTTCATAATGAAACTACACAATAAACATAACAAAATAAAAAAATGGACTTACATCATACTTTTCTGGTGAATCCAAACAGCAAAACAAGCCACTGCAATACTTAAGAGCATCAAGAATGCTATGATAATCCAGCAAATCGACCACAAATGTTTTCAGCTCACTTTCTGTCCTCTCCAAGGCTCTTATTTTCTTGATGATTTCTTTCTCTCCTGAAAAACAAAATCACAAAATTGATAAAAAAAAAAACCGAAAACAATAGAAGTTTTAGATTCTTGAACACAAAAAATTGGAATCTTTAGTACCATTTCTCCTTATAGCAGCATGAACTTTATAACCTCTGCTCAACAATTTCTTGAGTATCCAAAATCCCACATAAGTAGAAGCATCAAGAACGCAAAGGGTTTGCTTTTCCACAACCATATTTTATTTGATGTCGTTTTGCCTTTTTGTTTTTTAGTGTGTTTTACTTGTGATTGTTATAATGTTTAAACATTTGGGCCAGGTTGAGTTTGTTTATATATGGAGGAATTTGTTGGGTTGATTGGTCCAGAAAAGGAAACGTATAATCTGCATTTTGCAAGAAGATGATGAGTTGTTGAACAATACAAGTTGCTCACGTCTGCACTCCAACTACTACTGGCTAGCTAGCTCTCAAAATTTATGTTAAACCGTGTGATGTGGTGCATTATTGTGAGACTCCAGTTGTTTTTTGATCTGGAGAATTGAGGTAACATTTATGATTTGTGACCAAGGTTTCTGATTGCAGTTGGGGAAAAAGCTTGTGGTTTTGCTAGAGGCCTATAACTAACATGCATTTATGAGTCCACTTGTTTCTGGTTAGTCAGTCTCTTCACTCCCAATTGGATCGTATTTATAGTATAGTGTTGTTTTTTAAGATAATGTTTCGTCAACGATGGAATGCAGATACGTCGTAGATGATGTTACATTCAAAATATCGTAATTTTTAAAAATTATTAGGCACTTTTGATGGTTGGAAATATATTCAATATGAAAAAAGACATTTCTAATATGACACATGTAACGTGGTTGAGTTAAACTACTCTCCCCACTCCCGCCATTCAACCTCTTTAGCCTAACGAAACAAGATAATTAATATGTTAATCATTATAAAAATATCAATATATATTAAGCTTACATGTAACGAGTTGAGTACACTGCACTTCACTCATAGGCTTATTTCAACTTCTTGGGGAGACTGAACGAGTGCATAATCAATACGAGTGTAGTTGTTGACAATGTGATTTGATCTCTAAACCTCAAGGTTCTTATGAAAGAATTTCATCTTATCTACAAGCTTGAACTCAGATGCGAAATAGCCTAAGAATCTATATTAATTCCACAATACTCCCAAGCACTCGTAGTCGGTTTTCAACCTTTCGATCCCTTAACCTCAAGGTTCTTATGAATGAAAGAATTACATCCATCTATAAGCCTCAAGATTCATATGCATGAAACAATTTTATCTCATCTACAAGTTCAAGGCTCTTATGCATGAAAAATTCCACCTCATCTACAAGTTTGAACTTTTACATAGGTGTTAAATCTAACCATTTATATTAATTCTCAATACTTTCCGACATTCGTGGTCGATTTCAACCCTTTTACACGCAATTCAAATGGAAATTTAATATGAGGCAAATATTGCATTCGTGGAGACTCAAACTCAGGTGGACGTGACCCCGAGGCTATGTACACTATATAATTCCATTTCATATTAAAAAAAAAAACATGTGGAATTAGTCCACTTCATTTGGAGGATTTCATTTGGAGTATGAATGCGATTCTAATGGAAGTATCAATTCATATTAAGATGAGAATTATATACAGCCAGATTGACAAAGAAAAAGAAAGCAACAAAAACATGTGAAGCCAACGCTTCAACGGAGGAGATACCCATGGGCCATGGCAACAAAAACATGTGAAATATGAATTGAGTCGGGCTCTCTTGCGTGGGGGCAAAAATCAACAAATAATAATTGGATATTTTTGTGCACAATTTAACAATTAATTTTAATTTACTCGAACATATTTCATTATTCACCTTAATATTTTAGTTGAGATAATAGTTATTTTTTTAATTGAGTTATAATAGTTATTTTTTTAATTGAGTTATTACTCAATTAAAACTTACTACAACACTTACAAAACTCTATACCAAATATAAATATTCATAATTTTTTTTTTTCAAACGACGCAACTCAGTACCGCTACCTTTCTTGACGCACACCAGAACCTCACTTGCCCACGCAATTAATACCGCAAAACCACAAAATCAAGTTGAACCACAAAGGCTCAGGCTTCTTAGAAGGCATAAAAATTAGTCAAGTAATTTAGTGTGTACGAACAATGTGCCTCATGAATTTGACACCCCAAATTCAAGACCACTCGATGGGTCTTAGCTAAGGTCATGAATAGTGGCTACGTGAGCTAAGCGATTTAACGACCAAAAAAAAAAAAAAAAATCATCCAATGTGTCGTATAAGGTGTGAATAGTGTTTTTAAATATTTTTTCCGTATTTTTTTAACTTTCTTAACATATTATAAGAGTGTTTAGAAGTTGAAATTACTCAAATTGGATTCTTAAAACTCATTTTATAATTTATCGAGATTGAAATCGATTTGCCATAAACAACGACGATTTACAACAACAACAACAACAACATTGAAATCCTACTTGAAATGAAATAAAAGCACACAACAACAAACATAGAAGGAATCACATTCGAGCTCTGACCGAGCTTCGCAGGATAGAAAGCTCCATCTATGACAAGTTATCAAACCTGCTTTGTAGATCGATCATCATTTGTAACTTCCCAACGTAGCGCCTTGATGTCGACTCAACAAGCACTCATGCCCTCGACTTCTTCTCCGCCTTCATTCGCATCACTTCAAGCTTCCTCTCAAACTCAAGCCTCCGCCTTCGCCTACCTTGCTTCCTTTCCTCAATCTTCCTCGCTTTAAGCTCGCCTCTTCTCCTCAATCAGATTCATGCCTTGAAGGATTCATTCAAACTGGCCCATAATCGAAGCTTCCACTCAACCCCCCGCTTTTGCAAGGCCTTTCTCACGACCCATAGGCGCTTCAATGCGCTTCGCCCCATCATCAAGGCATTCCAAACCCCTTCGTACCGCCCCACCACTAACCTCAACATCGATAATTTCATCACCGATCCACCACCATATGCCCAAGGTTGTGCCCTGTAAGTTTTCACCCTGGTTGCACTGGTGAAATTCATGTGAGATTGCCACTGCGGATAGTGCCTCATTGCTTCCCAACAATGCATGTTATTAAACTTATCGCCTCGCCTTGTAGTAGCTGGCCATGTTGATAACATTATTGAGGGATAAAACCTCAAACACCAACACTACTACTACAAGTAACCTAATCTAAGGTCCACCTCCAACTTGAAGTCCGAGAGAAGGCTTGTCCGAGCAAGAGTACCTGAAAGGACTAGGGGGGGGGGGGGGTTAGAATGGATTACCCGGATTGCCTAAGTCAATCCGGAAGGAGGCTTTACTCAAAGGAGAGATGAAAGCTCTCAATGCAATAGTAGCGGGAAAGGTTAAGATGCTCAAGAACACTCCCCTTGAGGTCTTGGACCTTGTACTATATTTATAGTTATCATGTACTTATGAAGAGGTTCATAAGATGATGCCAAGTGTATGATTCAGATTTGGACACCAATGCTACCTTCAGCCCATGGCCCAATAGTGAATGAGTCCAATCGATAAATGGGTCCGAGGGTAGTTTGACCTTTTCCTCCGAGAGTACTCGCCTGCTGGGTCCGTGTTAATCCTCTGATGATCTCGCTTAGTTGATATGCCTCGTAACTCGATGTCCGAGCATGTAGTCTCACCAAGTATCTCAAAGGTTCTGCGATATACGTCATTGTCATCATGGTGGCGTCCGAGATTTCCTCGTCCGGCCCATTCGCATCTCTCAGATCGCGTGGTCGTTTGTAAGTCCTTCTCCCAATTAGCTCGGACTAGCTATAAGGTTGTAGTGACTTTAGCGCATCGGTCGATTCACTGGGCGGACCATGTGAGGTCGACCAAGATCAATCGCTCATTGCCGTGATGCGCTTTAGACACGCTTACGGCGCTTAACGGATCGACACATGTCCAAACAACATATGTCCCCTAGTTTCCAAGTATCTTAGTAGAAGATAGTTGGTAACTATGAAAAGAACAAGTGTTGTGGAGCGGTCCGATCGTTAATCGGAGAGAGGAAAAAATCCCCTCTGTTTAGATCTGTCATTCGTGTTCCGTGTTCAGGAATTCGATATATCTCTCTCTTTTTCCTTCTACAAATCCGATTAATGTATGTTCGGACCGTAGATGGAAAAGGTATTTGTAATCGAGATATATAGTTTCGAGTACGTTAGATGTAGTGTAGCCCTCGAGATCGTCTGCTAGATGCCTTTGTCGATCCGTCTGGTCACGATCCGTAGTTTCCAAGAGGCCCAATAGGTTGTGTGTTCGCCTCGGAAAGATCCCGAGTAGAGCGACACGACCTGGATCGTGACGACATCGACGGTCAGTTAGAGGCCCGATTGATGTGACACATCTGTCACGCGTTTGGTGCGACGTACTGACGGCAACCCATTTGTGGAACGGTGTAACCCTTGGATCAAAAAGATCTGACGGTTGGGATTCAAATCCAGGTGATGTGACTCTTCGCTTTCCAAATTGCCCTTTTAAATAGTCACCATCGTCACTTTCACACTTTTAGCATCATCAAACCGAGAGCAATCATATAGTAATCCGAGCAAGTAAAACTCTCACAAATTCGAGATTTCGTCAACTGCCTTCGAGAATCATCAAGGCTTAATCGTGTGCATAAACTTCCACAAACCGATCGCTTATCAAGTAAGTACATCTTTACTTAGCTCGGTATTTTTCCTTTCGTGATATGCTTCCTTCGGTGTTTACTTTGCTCGAGCGCCATGTTGTTAGCATCATTCTCGCTGAAATAACATTGCTTCGCATCACTGTATGCTTAATATTCGCAACCAAAGCTTGAATGTCCATGCTTATTTGGTAGTATGTCGCCGAATGGCACAAGCCTCAGAACCGCCCCTCTTAACGTGTCGTAGTGTTGATGTTGGTGCCGATACTAGTCCTCATGCAGCCATACGCTGTTAGATGTCGTAGTCGTTGACTTAAGAAGATACCTAAACGAACTCTGATAACCACCCTTATCGCTTCTAACCTGCTTCCTTCGCCTCTAGGATGTCCGGAGTGATAGTCAAACCAACTCAAGCACTGTTACAATGATGCACAGATCTCGGACCGAATCCGCTGGTCCACCATGTCCGTGGGAGACGCTGTTCTAGACCTAGGCCATCCAGGACTCGATGTCGGGCACGAGTCCGTGATTCAGCTGGTGTCCAAGTCGACGTTGAAGTTGGGCGGGACGATCATGCTAGGGCTAGGTCTTTAGTTCAGTCTCGGACGGTAGGAGGTGTTGGACCGTCCAGAGATCCGAATGAGCTGCATGTGGAACAGGAGGGCGACAGTGGCCGAGAAACTGATGAGGTTGAGATGATCGAGGCGGGGGTGGAAGACTGTGTCGTAGCGGGAACAGGCCCGTCTAACCCAAGCACATCCGGGAGACCTGAAGATGTCAATGATGCTGAAGAGGAAGATGAAGAGGATGACGACGATGAAGAGGAGGAAGACGGTGAAGAGTCCCCTGTTGCTCGTCCTCGAAGACGCGGTGGGCGTCGGATTGCACTTCATCCAGCTGGTCCCGTGCGGTCTAGCCTTCCTTTAGTTGAGGGCGCGCGAAAAGCCGCCTCAATTAAATTTCTCTCTGCCTCAAGGCATTGTTGTGATAGCGGACGAATTTGGAGAACTCAATGCCGACGGACTTCTTCCCACATGTCCATCCAAAGTGAGAGCAGAAGATATTCCCGAGTGGAGGCGGAAATGGGAGATCCCCGACTCCGTAGAGATGGTGGTTCCTGAGCCCGGACACGCTTTTTATAATCCGCCAGCTGGATATATGTGTGTGCACGAGGTGGCCTTAGCATGTGGGTGGAAGATCCCCATTGCCACGGAGCTGAAGAATATCTTAAACCACATTGAGATAGGTCCGAGTCAGGTTATCCCTAAGTCCTTGGGTAATCTCATCTGCTTCGTCATCTTTTGTAAGAAGAAAGGGCACCAGAATTTTGAGAACTTTAGGCGCCTTTTTCACGCCCTCGCTCAAATTCGGAATCCACTATTCTATACTTTCATGAATAGGAAATCCTACAATTTTATCTCGGACTCCATTTCGTCGCTGGTATCGAAGTGGTGGGATAAGTACGTCTTCGTTCGGATGGCTCTGAAGCCTGGAGCATCCAAAAGACAGCGAGAGCAATGGAGCCCACAAAGTTTCTAAGGAGAGCATCCTGATCACGCCTCTTCCAAAGAATGTGGCTCTGTGGGTGGCCGCAATCCACAAAAAGCACAACCCATCCACGTATCCATTCCACGGACTAATCTGCCAGCCACTTCCCTACTTGTGCGGACTGACAGGCACAGTGGAGGTGGGAGGGAAGACGGGCTTCAGTAAGGACTTGATTGCTCGAGATTTTGTGCTTCTTCTTCATCGGAATATATGTTGTGATTATGTGCTTCCGCAATTCTGGTAATTCTTTGCTAACATAGTTGTATCTGACGCTTTTGGTTTATTGCGCAGCTTGCTGGTTCGACTACATCATGTCGACACTCCGAGAAAAGAAGAAGTTGCAGAGGCAGCAACAAGCTTTGGAGATCGTCGCTGGTCAGAGGACCAGAATCATCAATACTTCCGCGGGTCTTCCGATGCCGGATCCGAAGAATGCCGCCATGTTTGTTGCTGAAGAAGAAAGGCAGAACAAAGCGGGTGAGGATTCTCAGGCCTTGGCGGTGCCTGACAAGGGCAAAGCCCCTGCTACCCGGAGCGCCACTGTCACAAGGTCCCAAGCTTCCGCTGGTCAAGCCCCACCACGGGACGCATTTATGCGGGACGCTATTGTCTCGGGGCACAAAAGGGCAGCAACCTCAGAGGCTCTCGCCACAAGAAGAGACAAAGAACCGTCTCATTCTTCCCGTGGACCAAGCTGCTATGGACAAGGAGTATGAGCACGCTTGCGGACTCCCTGAAGTGGAGTGGGTCGGGGGGCTGGATGCGCTATACCAGCGGGTAAGTAATCTGTCCGTGGCTTATTTGTCTTGTTCTTAATGTGATATAAATGTAACTTCTATCCTCGCGGATATTTCCCCAGCTTTGGTGTTTCGTCAGGGCCACGCAGTGGAAGGCCGGTGACCGCGCTACTATTGAAGAGGATCTTCACAAGGCGGTGGCCACATCCGCGGATGAGGCGGAGAAAGTGAAACAGCTGGAGATGCGGCTGGATTTCAAGGATTTCCTGGTCGGAGGCCTCCAATATGTTCGTATTTACGCTGGCCGTGACTTCCTGAGGTCTGACTCTTCCAAGTTCCTGATGGTGGACAAATCGGATGCCTCCCGTCTGGATGGGTTCGTGTCCGCGATCGGGCAGCTGCAGTCCAAGGGGCTTCTTCCACCGGACTTTGACTGGCAGGCGGAGGGGTTAAGCCCTTCTACGAATGCGAACGGTGTGGAAGTGCCACGATGTTGTCTCGACGAGTAGTCGTCGATGTGAGTTCGTGGAACTGGTCACCGAGGAAGGTGAGATTGAGATCCAGAACGGCGGGCCCTTCTTCCCTCGGTGGATCCCAGAATCTCTCCTGAAGGTGGGCTTTGTACCCTTCAATGATTACCGAGCTTTCGCAGGCGATTTTCTCGCCGCCGTGTTCTCGCTTCCGCTGATTTTAACTTGTTCGATCATGCTAAGGCCCTTGCGGCGGAAGCCACCTCCGACGATCCTCTCCAATCACCAAGTCAAGAAGTTGGTCCGAGCCGCCCCGAGTGAAAAGTCCGGTATGCCGCGAGATCCGAAGACTCCGCCACTATAAATAAGGGTGTGGTAATTCTCCTTTTCACCGCTGTACTTTCCTCACTCTTTCGTGTTTTATCCACTTTATTATCCCGCCAAGTCGCAGTGCTTTAGAATGTCGTAATCGGGTGATGAAGAGTATAGTCATCGGGTGAATCAAGTCATGGCACATGCATCCGCCCATTTATCCGGTAGAGGCACCGCTGGTGACCCGATTGTCCTGGATTTTGAAGGCGATCCCTCAATGTCCGTGAATAGCTAGAGATCACGAGGAGGAGAGAAAGCGGACGCCGAGGTTGATCCGTATGAGGATCTCGCGCAATGAAGCTCGCTGTGCCCAAGGTGGTGACTCGGAATCATAAGGCTCGACTTCCTAACTGTGAAGGAACAAGGCGGTATGCCTCAGAAAGCTTTCCCGACGGAGGAATAGTCTCGACGGAAGATGATGTATCTCCGAGACCTTCTCTACAGCTTTATGTATCAGAGTCAGATCCTGGATAAAGATCCGAAGTTTTGTAGTTTGCCGAGACAAGATACGACACTCGCTTCGTGATATGAATAAAATTCATTATTTGTCTTTTCGGATCAATCTCGAGTCCACCAATCTCTTAGTCCGATTGTTGCTCCGGATCCGCTTATTCTCGCCAAGCTCTTTTTATTCGAGCTCTTCGCTTGTTAAGCCCGAGCTTCGTAATCGAGCCAGAGTCGGTGCCGCTCGAGCTTCTCTATGCCATCAAGTCCAAAGTTCGCGGTTTGAGGTGCTTATAGCTGTCAGAGTTTGAAGCTGCCCTGAGGTTGTTATTGCCGGTCCAGAGTTACGTTAACTCTTTCGCTTCTAGCATAGCTTTTTATTCTTCCAGAGTGATGTTGTTGCTTGTCGGAAGCTATCAGTTTGTTTGGATATGTATAGAATATAACACAAGGCTTCAATTCCATCTCTTTCATTTCATACCAGAAAAGGGTGAAATAGCTTGAAGCTTGTTTGTTTGTATGTAAACATCTTCTTATCTATCTGTGTAGCTTGAAGCTTTGGACTTGATGTCCGAACAAATTGTCGACATTCACATATGATGTCTTTGGACAACTTATCCATCAGTAACGGCAATGGCTTGTGATCTCTAAAACAATATGTGTTTTTTCATGGTCCGAGAGAGGACGTCCAAACGGACAGGTGTCAAAAAATTCGAGCGAATGAGTAATCCGCATAATAGAGCCCATCTACACCAGGAAGGTGTGTGTAGGTTTAAACCCTGGTTCCTGGACACCCAAGAGGGTGAAGGAAGCCCAAGCCATGGAGCCAAAACACCCGAGGGGATGAATGGTCCTAACTGTGCCGAGATGGTTTGCTTATGCAATTTCCTGGGTATCGAACCCCCTTGTTAATCGGGAACATATCATTGACAATTTATGCACGCGTTTATAGTAAAAGAGGCATTGATAAATGATGCGTGCATGCATGATGAATGAATGAATGAATGGATGAATGAATGAATAGTAGATGATAGTTTCAGGATAAGTTAGAGTACTTACTCCCTCATCGGAAAATGTAGAGCATTTTTCCGGTACTCCATTGTAAAAGAATTCAATGAGGTTGGAGATCGGGATTCGAAATAAACGAACCCCAACCTTTGAAATCACTTCCTAGTATCAAGTTTTGAGGTCGGCCTGCTTCACTTGTCCCAGCCACTGTGGTAGTGAACATGTCTTAGTTGCTGCTGGTAGGAGAATTGTCCCATCCACTTTGGCCTTAGAGACGGTCCCCATGGCGTATATGCCCGAGGACGAGGTGAGAACCATGTCCGAGGTCATGGTGAGAATCTGCTCCGAGAGAGCAGTTTGGATCAACTCTGAGAGTGGTCAAGACCAGCTCCGAGAGAGCGGTGTGAACCAGCTCCGAGTGAGCGGTGAGAACCAGCTCCGAGAGTGGTCTAGAGCAGCTCCGAGAGAGCGGTGAAGAACCTGCTCCAAGAGAGCGGCGTGAACCAGCTCCGAGAGAGCGGTGTGAACCAGCTCTGAGTGAGCGGTGAGAACCAGCTCCGAGAGTGGTCTGGACTAGCTCCGAGAGAGCGGCGTGAACCAGCTCCGAGGGAGAGCGGTGAGAACCAGCTCCGAGAGAGCGGCGTGAACCAGCTCCGAGTGAGCGGTGAGAACCAGCTCCGAGTGGGCGGTGAGAACCAGCTCCGAGAGTGGTCTAGAGCAGCTCCGAGAGAGCAGTGAAGAACCTGCTCCAAGAGAGCGGCGTGAACCAGCTCCGAGAGAGCGGTGTGAACCAGCTCCGAGTGAGCGGTGAGAACCAGCTCCGAGAGTGGTCTGGACTAGCTCCGAGAGAGCGGCGTGAACCAGCTCCGAGAGAGCGGTGAGAACCAGCTCCGAGAGAGAGCGGCGAGAACCAGCTCCGAGAGAGCGGCGTGAACCAGCTCCAAGTGAGCGGTGAGAACCAACTCCGAGAGTGGTCTAGAGCAGCTCCGAGAGAGCGGTGAAGAACCTGCTCCAAGAGAGCGGCGTGAACCAGCTCCGAGAGAGCGGTGTGAACCAGCTCCGAGGGAGGTCTGGACTAGCTCCGAGAGTGGTGTGAAGTTCTTTCCTTGTGGGGGACCATGCGTTCCTGACGGAGGAACATGTCCTACCATGCCTTGGATCGTAGCTCTGAGTACTTGGAGTCTTGCCAGAGGTCGAACTCTTTCATCCTCCGAGGAGCGACATCAAGGGTGTGGCCTTTGCTCTGACACTCCTCTTCGATCACCGAGGAGCTCCTAGCTGCTTCTCCCAAAGAGGGAGGCCTACTTCGGAGCTTTGGGGCTGGAGCCCTTATCGCAATAGTTGCAGTCCTAGCTGACTTCCTTTGACTTGCCATTACTTTGGAGAGCGTAAGAGACTTTTTGTAAAGATTTCCCACAGACGGCGCCAAAATGTTGAGGGATAAAACCTCAAACACCAACACTACTACTACAAGTAACCTAATCTAAGGTCCACCTCCAACTTGAAGTCCGAGAGAAGGCTTGTCCGAGCAAGAGTACCTGAAAGGACTAAGTGGGGGGTTAGATGGATTACCCGGATTGCCGAAGTCAATCCGGAAGGAGGCTTTACTCAAAGGAGAAATGAAAGCTCTCAATGCAATAGTAGCGGGAAAGGTTAAGATGCTCAAGAACACTCCCCTTGAGGTCTTGGACCTTGTACTATATTTATAGTTATCATGTACTTATGAAGAGGTTCATAAGATGATGCCAAGTGTATGATTCAGATTTGGACACCAATGTTATTTTCAAATTCTACGGCCCAATAGTGAACAATGAGTCCAATCGATAAATGGGCCCGAGGGTAGTTTGACCTTTTCCTCCGAGAGTACTGCTCCGCTGTTGTCCGTAGTTAGTCCCTCGATGATCTCATGCTTAGTTGATCCGCCTGGGTAACTCGATGTCCGAGCATGTAGTCTCACCAAGTATCTCGGGTTCTGCGATATACGTCATTTGTCATGATGGTGGCGCCCGAGATTTCCTCGTCCGGTCCGTTTGCATCTCCAGATCGGGCGTGTGTTTAGTAAGTCCTTCTCCCAAATAGCTCGGACTAGTCGTAAGGTTGTAGTGACCTTTAGCATCGTCGATTCACTTCATGACCATGTGAGGTCGGACCAGTTATGAATTGGCTCATTAAGTCGTGATGCGCTTTAGGACACGCTCTATGGCGCCCTTAACGGATTGGACACATGTCCGTAACAACAAACATCATCGTCATTGTAACCATTTTTATCTCCAACAAATCTTTCCGCATCATCATAAGCTGAGACAAAGTGGTTTACATCTTCTTTCATCTGAGTCCACCTACCACGTAGTGAATTTGTAGTTCGAGGTGTGAGACCGGTAAGAGGATGGCCATCTCTAATGTTTTGCTCCCAGATTTCCTGAATTTCCACAAATATCGAAGTATACGTTCAGTTGGTGGCTTTCGCCGGATCCTCACTTAACGACATGAAATTTTGGATGAGAGCACAATCCTCCTCTTCAGAGTACGAACTCCTTGACCCATTTTTTTCTTCCTCTTTCCCGGTCGAGGGCCGCTTTTTTCCAAAGAGTTTACAGGTTTCCTTCCTTTCCTTTGTCGAGGTTCCGCTGAGTCTCCTAACATACTCCGGATCACCGTGAGTAACGGGTGGATAAGTTGAAGAGTCCGGGTTGTATGGATTGTAGCATCCTATCGTATCAGAGAATGAAGGTTCCATTGACTTTGGGTGAGATGGGGATTTGGGAGTTGGGAGTGATACCATAAAACTCATTCAGAAATGTCGGTATTTTATCCAACATTCCTTGTTGAGTGAGCCATATGTATGTCGGATGCTCAAATGGATTTGGTGGAGTGGAGTTTGAATTCGGGAGTCAGAGGACATTTTAGCTTTTGAATTTAAGAAGTGGAAGATGAGAGAAAATTGAGGTGTGGTGGTGAAATGGGTTGTGAATGAGTTGTATTTATAGATCTCAAAAATATAAATATATAATGGTGTATTTTTTATTTAATATTACTTTACAAATTAATTTTAAAAAAATAAAAAATAAATAAAAAAGGAGGGTGGGGCCCATTGGGCTTCCTAGCCGTTGGTCTGGGCGGCTCTCGAAATCAGCCTTGTGAAGGTCGATTGGGCGGCTGGTGCACGGTCATTGCTTAAGGCCACTCCCATTGGGAGTGGTCTAATAGGATGCTTTCACTTCCCTTCCTCATTTGACTTTGCCGCCCGTTAGATTTTTTTATATTCCTAATTCATAGCAACACTCGGCCCTTTTTCTCTTTAATATCGCAAAACAATACCATTTCATCATGGAAATGATGATCGTGCATAACTGAAAGATTGAGGCTGTTTCCTTAGGATATGGGCGTTTGTTTCGCAAATTGGACGTTTACACACCAACTATTTGTTTTTATTCCCCAATTGTGTTCAATGGTTGCTTCTTGTTTCAAGTTGTTTTCTTATATTACCAGCATAACTGCATGGTAATACTAATACCTCTTCTTGTTTACGGTGAAAGACGAAATCTTTACTGATATATACTAATAAGTCCTGGATAAGGATTGACGATTTGACTTAAGGCAAGCTATGAGATATATAACAAAGGGTTCCAAAATGGTGTCCTACACTGGTTCCAAAGGGTTCCAAAATGGAGTCCTACATCGAGTTCCAAATAAGGTCCTATCCCGGACGGGTTCCAAAGGAGGTCCTACCCCGGGTTCCAAAGGAGGTCCGACCCCGGGTGGGTTCCAAAGTAGGTCCTACCCCGGGCAGGTTTCAAAGAAGGTCCTACTCTGGGTTTCAAAGAAGGTCCTACACCGGGTTCCAAAGAGTTCCAATGAGGTCCTACCCCTGTTTTCAAATGAGGTCATACACCGGGTTCCAAAGGGTTCCAAAATGGTGTCCTACACCGGGTTCCAAAAAAGGTTTCACACCGGTTCCAAATGAGGTCCTACACCGGGTTCCAAATGAGGTCCTACACCGGATTCCAAAGGAGGTCCGACCCCGAGTTCCCACGTATACGAATCACAATACAAGGAATGTGATATATTACTCTAAGGTCCAACCTCGAGTTCCAAAGGAGGTCCGAGCTCCCGCCACAATGGGTCGGACCTAAACGCGTCACCACACTCCAGCACCACGTGTCACAAGCTAATAGGGTCGACCAACTTCCGATTAACCGGAGTCTTGTCCCCTGAGCCTTTGCCTATAAATAGGAGTGCGTTTACTCCTCATTAAGGTAAATAACTACTTCTCAATATTCCACCCTCTAAGTTTAGAGGTTCGAGCCCCAGCTTGAGCAACCTTCTAAACAAGTTGAGTCTGAGCCCGGTTTGTCTTAGGCAAATCGGCACAAAAGGGTATAACCCCTTATCCTCTTATTTCAGATAGATAACCAAGTACTCGTAGACGGACCGATTCAACGACGGACTACACTTCCGTATGACATTAGCTAGTGACGGACTATGTTTCCGTATGACCACTGACTAAGCACATTTCCACGGAGGACCTATGATGAGTGCGACCTTGCCTTAGTGACGACTATATTTCCGTATGACCACTTGATTAAGACATTTCCACGAATGACCTATGATGAGTGGCGACCTTGCCTTAGTGATGCATCATATTTCCGTATGACCTCGACTAAGCACATTTCCACGAAGGACCTATGATGAGTGGCGACCTTACTTTGGCGGACTATATTTCCATGAAGGACCTGTGATGAGTGGCGGACCTTGCCTTAGTGACGGACCTACATTTACTGGAAGGAGTCAATCTCGGAGCATAGGACCTTCAAGATCTCTAGGACATCGAGGCCGTCTAGGACATCGATGATCTCTAGGACATTGGCGAACTATTCTACTACCACTCAAGCTCACCTCACCACTCATAAAGGTCACCACCCCTTAACAATACTTTTGCTTTGACTTCACCATTTTTATACCACATCATTTACCATGAATTCTGGCCAGTTGTTTATAACGAGCCGAGTAATTAAGCTCTCAATCATCGTAGTATATCGTAAGATTCAAGAATATTTCATCTTTCAATCCCAGTTTTACAAATTACAGTTACACATAGCTTTCCGATTTCACTCCAGACTGGAATTAGCTCCACCTAACCTTCATTAATCCAAACAATACTAACAGTCTACATAAATTATTTTATTTTCTCTTATCCTTTTTAACTCTACATTTTTAAGCCTTTTGAGAATCTAGCATTTCACAGTAATTGGTTGAGGTCGTCTTGTGAGATAAAAAGGCCATGGAAGCCACAGGGAACTCGTTGCGGTAACTTAACTACTGCAACAGTTTCAAGATTTGGTGATCTGGCATCCATTACCACGAACATTGATTCGTTAATATTTCCATCATGGACATATGTCACTAAGTAGCCATCGTCCTCCTCTGCATCCAGATTATTTGACTCCTTCGCCACAAAAAATGGTTCCCCGCCACAACAACCTGGTGCATATAGATGCCTAGCTACCACAGAATCACTGTGATCGACTGCGGGTAAGGATAGGTCTAGCTTCACTAAACCAGTTCCTCTTGGAACCTGATCAATAATTGTTGCATATACATACCTGCAAAGTTTAAAGGGGCATAAGTAAACAATAAACCCCATAATCAGTATATGTCAGGTTTATGTATGATAGAATTGATAAGACTTGTACTAATGCATACCTGTTCTTTTTTCCAGCATAAGCCGGATTGATGACTCCCATTTCAAGAATTTCATCAGACAAGAATTGCCTCTGCGCCGTCTTTGCCTTGACATTTATTTCAATCTTCTCCACCAAAAAATGCATTGAATCAATGCTATCCGAAAACATGTCGACTTTTGACGCATTTGACGCCACCATTACTATGACATCACCTCCCTCCTCTTCCCACGCATTGAAACAGTGCATCATGTTGAATCCAGGCACATCAACCCACACCATCTCACTCTCGTCCTGTGTGTACCGTGGGAGAATCCCAAACCTTGGAACCCTGTCATGATCGACTGTCAATGGTGATTTTCCTCTCATGACCTCTGTTGGATCAATCACAATTTGTCCGTAAGGCACGACGACGTAGTTTTTAGTGAGACCGAAGTCATGGGTAAATGTCAATCTTTCTACAGAGAAGATTGGAATATCTGGTTGTTTTCTTCCGTAAGAATCGATCCTGAAGTATGTCAGGAACGGACGCATCATGTTGAATCTGTAGGCAAAGGCTTCCCCTGTCTCGTGATCGACTTTTGGATGTGCTGTCATTCTCGAGAACGGTGTGATACTGTGAAAATTGTGACGGCCAAGAGTGATTACATCTCCATCTGATGTGACTTTTACTTCATAAGGGAGATCAGTCTCACTTAGAGCAAAGACACGCCTACCAAAACAAGCTAAACTAGTATTCGCCGTGCCAAAGCCGTGGGTTACAGGATTAAACTGTCCGGCAAGTGCTCTCGTGATAGTTAGAACGAGACGTGACATGGAAGATAAGGAGGAGAAAATGCTACAAAAAACCGGACGACCAAACTCGTGCTCCACAGTGAATTTGTACGTTTTAACATAACGACTACAGAATGTGGCATTACCTCTTGAGATTTTGATGACATGAAGCATCCCGTCTCCATCAAAGAGATGGTGCGGGTGGCCTGGAATGTTAAACTGAGGATTTGGGCCGTTTCGAATGTATGCACCATCTAGGCAACTAGGAAGGGAGCCTTCCACCACTTGACACTGTGTCGGAGGAAGCTCATCGACTGGTGCCAAGAAACCGGTGAGCGTGTGCTTAGGATCGAGGGAAGGGCGAAGAGGCGAGTCAATGTGGGTGCATATGAATTCATCCAAGAAGTTTAAGATGATCTCTTTCAAGGGTTGGTTTCTTTTTTTAGGAGTTGGTTGTTCCAAACATGGTGGCTTGTTGTTGATGGTATGATAATTCTTTCTATGCTTGTAAATAAAAGAGGAACAAGTGATGTTTGGTTGAACATTAAGGCTCTTGTTGAGAGTTCTAATTCGTGATGATGAAACATTTTTCATCTCATGATGAGGAGCAAGAGATTTGTAAAGGAACTTGGATGTAAGGCTAGTATTATTGTCCATTGGGGGTATTAATTTGGTTTTGCAACTTGCAATTTGAGAATTGGAGTGTTGGACTGTTAATAGAGAAAAATCGACCTTGGGTTTACTGTGAACCCCCCTCACCACCTATGTTAAACGCAACACAAATTTTTTATAAATTGACCGAAATGCCCCTATCTCAAAACAACACTTATATATTCAACAAAAAATCGAAAACGCACTTTTATGCAAATGTAAAAACATTAACACACACAATCTAACACATATAACAACACCAATCATAAATCGGACAAAAAAAATTCAATTTTTTTCATTTATACAAATACAAAACATTAACATGCAATTGAACACTAATTAACAACACTAACATAATCGATAAATTGAAATTTAAATAATTTTTCTTAAATATAAGAAATTTTATTATATATTCTCCTTTATCTTTAAAATTTTTTTTTTTAAATTTCATTTTTCCCTAAGCTTATGAATCGCCGGAAAATCCCAGCTGCTAAAATCGCCGATTTTTCCGCGCTTTTCCCGGAGAAAATGAATTTTTTAAAAAAAAAAAATTTAAAAGATAAAGGAGGAATTGTATAAACGAAATATTTTCCGAAATTTACTTCTATATTTTTTAAGAAAGAATTGTTTAAACGAAATTTTTTCCGAATTTTTTTTTTATCGTTGTTTAATTATTTCAAACCCGATTGAATGAATTTTCGGAAGGATACATCATTCTATCCCTTCTTGCTCTGGCTGAAGCTGGTATAGGACCTCTAATCTTTCCACCGATGTCATGTAAACGTCCAGAATATTGATCGAATTGCATTTGTGGAATCTCCGCTACGCTCCTTTTGCCCGCCTTTATCCCCATCACCACCATCTTTGGATCCACAGCCTTTAGTAAATCAGAGGAAATTGAGAAGAGTATACACGCTACAAATCATACAAAACAATAAAGTTTCCTAAAATTGAAGTATCAGAGAAATTGGAATGGTATCAAGTTAATTAATTTATGCACGTAAAAGTACCTTCCACATGGTTGCTAAACACCGAGTAGTTTGCTAATAATATCAAGTATGTAATAAAGAAGTTGGTTATATAATATTGAAACGAAACTAGGCATTTATATAGAGAATTCATCTGACGCAAAATTCACGTAAATAGCTGAATTTGTACGCTAATACATTTTGGGGAGCGATAAATTCTGCCATCAGAAGGAAGTCGTCTGCCATAAGAGCGGATGTCACATAAGAAGGGAATTTGTCCGCCATCAGAAGGATCGGCACCGCACATGAGCGGACAAAATTCCCCGTAATGTATCAGAAGGATCGTTTTGTTGTTTGGGGAAAAAATTCCCTACCCCTTAAATTCATTCGGGGACAAACTTATATCTTCTATAAATCTTGCAAGTACTTCCGGCAACCACAACATAGCAACGCAATTAATATAACCCCAAACACATTTCCATTCCCAAACAACATTCAATATTTAAAATCTAAACACTACCATTAAAAATCCCATTACATCCACATAAGTATATTATGAGTTATTCAAGTGATTCGCCTACACACCGATGAATACCTGCATCGCACGGATATTTTCATAACTAGAGAGATTTTCACTCGAATCAAGCGTAAGTTTCAGTTCGTATTATCGTGGAAAACAATATGTTCTTCGCGATCACGCATTCTAGAGAAAACAACGGTACATGGGTTGTGAGTCCGGTGGTGCTTCAGGTCACGACTAACCCGGATGCAATATCTAGAAATTCAACCGACAAAAACAATCTTGCCCATTTCGTGAAGTCGCATGAAGGGCAACCGGTAATCGGACAATGAGGTAAAAGACGCACCAACGGCACAATCACAAACTCGTAAATACCCCCACCGGCACACGCCGCCAATAAGTCGAATTTAAGAGCACTTGCGAGTGGTTCAAATGTTGCGCTCCAGATGACTCAGAGTAACGCTTGTACAACTCCAACAAGAATTTCCGAAAACCGCAGATTTTACAACATATATACAATGTCAATTGTAAAGATCACATTTGAGACGGGCGTAGACGGATCCCATGGAATATTTTATCCATTTGTCATGCAACACGCTATATATATTATGCAATCAACAAATGTAATCGACATATCGTGGATTTTCTTAGCTCATCCGAACACGGGTCAATGATCACTTTGTTCCTCGACGTTGTCCTCATGGATGCTACGACAAGACGAATTTGTACGACATGCCATTGGTCAAGTGATTCGCATTTTACCAATCGGCAAAACTACCACATAGCTTTCATTTTCGCCTCGAACGAGAAGACGAAGTTATGTGGGGCTTACACGATCATGGGCGCTGCTACGTAATGTGGTGTCTTGCTGTGGGTATTCGTGATTTATGAGAGTTAGCCGCAATGTGTGCCATAAAAGAGGTATTTCCAGAGGCATCACATCTACTGTGTCGGAGGCACATTTCTAAGGATGTGCAGGCATATGTAAGTAAAGTCATGGGGGGAACCAAGAAGTACGCATACGCAAAGGACTACAAGGTGGCAACGGATCGTCAAAGCTAATACTCCTAAGAGTATGAGGAGGTCATGCGTAAATGGCAGAGGCTCGAGGAAGCAAACCGCGATCATGGCGCATCAGAGGAGAATTTGGTCGACCCATACCACGACCGATTCAGAACGCTGACGAAATACATCCTGCACTTTGGAACTCAAACGACGAACAGGTAATTCATTTTTGTAATTAAGTTTATTTCTTAATGCACTGTGATCATTTAATTAGAGTAAGTTCCAAACTGACATTCAACAATGTAAATTGGTTGCAGAGTCGATAGTGCGCACTCGAGGTACAAGTATTGGATGGGGACTTCGAACTCAAAGTTCCACAGAAAGTTCCCGAAGCTGCATCGACTACTTGAAATGCATTTTGATGCAATCCGTAGTTTGAGAAAGCACACACAAACATCCTCACGCCACGGATCGTGGGATCTTTCAAGCTAGAGGTGTGGTTTCACATCTTGCCATTAAGAAAATTGTTCAGAAAGAGCCAACGCTGATCCAGTGAATGTGACCATGCTTATGCATCACTGGGGACTACCATGCGATGTGAATTGCAAATCAAGAGTGTGACAAGGAAGTGCATCTTTCCCACTAAAATATCCACCGCTCAAGGCGACGCTTCATATGGGGAACCATACCTGCATTAGGCAAATGATCGCACGGACGAAGTTTGATGATTGGTACAGGACCGTAGGAGTCGCCAGTTGAGGACGAACTCCGATCAATTATCGATTCGATGGATCCGCATCTACATACACGATCCGGAGGAACCACCAATCGCATACAAGAAGAAAGTCGGGAGACAAATCAGCACTGGGAGCAGTGATCCCGCCCACTGGAGGATCAAACCGCTAACCAATCTCAGGACCGGCAACACTAACAATGCAGTACGAATTCAAGTGCAGTCCGCTATTCATCTATCAAAGTCGATGCCACCACAAGGTCTCGCAATATTCGAGGTTCGATGACGCCAGGCGATGGCAATTGTGGATACAGATGTATAGCACAACTCAAAGACGGAGAACAAAATGAGTGGTCATGCTGGGTGATCTTATCGAGGAGTTGGCAAACCACACACAACTATACATCGCGAGACGGGGCAAGACGGGTCAAATAATAATAAGTGCACTCACGGTTTGCAGGACCATGCGACAACCAAGATTGTTTACACTCCCGTATACGGGCCTACTAAAGAACGACATATCAACGGGTGTTCGCCACATATGTTTTCATGGATCTACCACATACTTGCTTGGAATGTCGTATCAGACCAGACTCAGCAGCCCCGACCCTCCACAGTAAACCAAGAGTGGACAATGGGTTTGTCAAGAATAGTCACTATATTCGATCGCTGTCCGTGAAGGTCCACTTCCTCCACTCTTTCCGACATGGCTTACCTACACAGAACAAAGAACAATGCATCACGCAACATTATTCCGTTAGTTACGCCAATGGTTTTCAGTAGTGAAATCAAATTAGTCACTATTATATTACTTTCTAATGTGTGTAAGCAAAGTTTTGTATCTGCTTAAATACCCAAGACATAATTCCCAACACTATTATCGTTCAAGAATGTAGTGAACAAATTGTCCGCTCTAAGAATTGTTTTGATCTAAATGAAAAGGATTAGTGAAAATTGAGGAAAATCGACGCAATTTGGCTGCAACTCATGACGCCAAATGTTAACAACGGATTCAAATATTAATATGCAACACAATTAACGACACTAAACATAAATCGAAGTGGTCGAATATATTTTTCTTGAAATATTGCTTATACACCTCATTTATCTTTTAAATTTTTTTTTTAAAATTCATTTTTTCCTGAGAATCGCTGAAAAATCCCGCGCTTTTAGCAATCACGATTTTTCCTAGCTAAAAACCCGGGAAAAAATGAAATTTTTAAAAAAAAAAAAAATTTAAAGATAAAGGAGGAATTGTATAAACGAAATATTTTCCGAAATTTACTTCTATATTTTTTAAGAAAGAATTGTTTAAACGAAATTTTTTCCGAATTTTTTTTTTATCGATTTATGTTTAGTGTTGTTAATTCGTGTTCAATTGCATGTTAATGTTTTTGTATTTGTATAAATGAAAAAAATTCAGAATTTTTTTTTGTCCGATTTATGTTTGGTGTTGTTATATGTGTTAGATTGTGTGTGTTAATGTTTTTACATTTGCATAAAAGTGCGTTTTCGATTTTTTGTTGAATATATAAGTGTTGTTTTGAGATAGGGGCATTTCGGTCAATTTATAAAAAATTTGTGTTGCGTTTAACGATATTTGTGTTGCGTTTAACACCCCCCCCTCACTGGTACGACTTTGGGCCATGGAAGAGTTGAATCGTACTCGTACGTAGCTTCTTTTGGTCTGCTTTGTTCCGTGCAAATTCAAAATGAGTTTGGTTTGAAACACATGGGTGTATCGCAATCAATATAATTATATCTATATAATACATTAAACAAAAAAGGATTGAAGTCATTTTATGGTGTCCACCTCAATCAATTATTTGGTAAAATGGAGAGCTATGATTGATCCATCCTTTTCCTACATGTTCAAATCCTTTATTTTGATTGGTTCATTCAAATTCAAATAATAATGCTGAGAATTGATGAGAAACGTTTATGTGATATACTTGGTAAAAATATTAAACCAATTATTCTATCATAATTATTCTGATTGTGTCATGTTGCATTATTTTCTATTTTCCATCAATTTACTTAATGTGTAATTCATTCCAAGATGATGCATATAGAATGAATTTCGATTTGTGGTGAAAAAAATAGCTTACAAAATCACCTCAAATTATACATGTAGAAGTATTCACCAATTTTTTGTATGCAAAAAATGATAGGGCCATTGTTTCTTCATAAATTTATCGATTCATTATTCTTTATTAACTTCAATATTAAGTTTTACACTTTATCAACCTTCAACCAATTTTTGTTCAATTTTTATTATTTCTACATATTATAGAAAACGTTCTAGGCTTTTGGAACTATTTGAAAAATATATGATGCTTTGCAATTTGCTATGGCGTATTTTCATCCCTGTCCATATTAATTAATGTAGTTTGCTTCATGTCAATTGAAGTATTTTATTATTTCATATCTTTAAATTACTTGAATGTGATTGTATAAATATGGTACTTCTAGAATATCCAGGAGTTTGATAAAATGTACTTCTTCCGTCTTACGATAACTTTACGTTTTCGAGTTTTGACCAACGAAATAAGGTAAATTAAACATTGAATATCGTTTTTATAGATTAAGAATAAAGAATAATTATAAACTGATTAGTTATAAAGTGGAATTTGTGTACTATATAAATAAAGAAATGATATAAAATGAATAAAAAAAAAAGAGATATAGGGTTGGTAAAGTTGTAATTACGAAGTTTTTATGGATTAAGAATAAAGGATAATTAAAAATTGATAGTACGCTGATAAAGTGAAAATTGTGTATTATATAAATAAACAAATGATATAAAATGAATAAAAAAAAGAAATATAGGTTGATAAAGTTGTAACTATGAGTATATGATTATGTCACACCCAATAAAGAATAAACAATCCCACATATACATAAAAATTACACATTTTTTTACATATATTTTATTATCTTTCATCATTATTTGAACTTTTCGCCTAGAACTACACAGCAACCCTAATGCATGAAGTTCTCTGGAATAGAGGGGGTAAAACAGAATTGGAGGGTAGAAGTTAATAATTACCAAAAATCAATATAATAATAAATGTGTAGCACGACTAAAATTGCAAAATGAAATTTTTTGACCGGAACGGATGGGGTATTAAAATACGTGAAAGTATTAAAACATGTTAATTTGAAGTTTGATGTTATGCCAAAGTAAAAAAAACTGTCAGATTTGTGAGCTTGGAGCAAAAGTTGCTTTTATATGATATTGGGTTTTTGGTTTATTCTTGATTTTGATAAGTGTTATTATGCGCAATTTCTCATATAAAAAAGTGAAGATTGCATGTAATTATAAATAAGGAAAAAATTCATAATATATTATCGTGATTAGTCCTTTATAATTTATAATAATGGTTGTAGAGAAATTACAAAAAGAAAAAAAAGACGGAGCATCACTCTATACCTTATTTTGACGGGATTAGTCCGGTATAATTTTGAAGGAATGTTGCATTCGATGTGATTATCTTATTCGATGTGAATATCTTACACATAATATGTGGAAACAATGAAGAAAACTTAAAAATTTCACATTATACCAGAAGAGGTATCAACTTCTGAATATGTGTTCAAGAACATAGTATACACTAAAGTAATGGATGCGTCGAACGTTATTATTATCCACAAAATTCAATAAATAAAAAATAGATAAAATAAAATTTGAAATCATGAGTATATTCGGGACATTTGTTTTTCTAAAAATCGAACATGGTGTTTTTACGATAATTCGGAGTAATGATAGTCTTGAAAATGAATACTATATATATATATATATATATATATATATATATATATATATATATATATATATATATATATATATTTATATATATATATATACATATGTATATATATATACATATGTATATATATGTATACATATGTATATATATACATATGTATGTATATGTATATACATATGTATGTATATGTATATACATATGTATATACATATATATACATATGTATATACATATGTATATACATATATATACATATATATACATATATATATATATATATATACATATATATATATATATATATACTTCCTCCACTAGAAAATACTAGATACATTTTACAATGCACAAAATAAGAGTTTCCATCATGTTAAGTTAATTCAACTTTCATACCCATATTACTATAATTTGTATTATATCGGCGGGTTCGATTTTACTTTTATGATCCCTATAATGAATAATTGGGTGATAATTAAGTTAAACCCGATGTAAACTTGCATGGGTCTCGACCGTACTCTACTATTTTTCAACCCGTAGTCCCGTACCCACACCCTACACTAAAATGTTAATTATGGGTCCATGTCTTAAGTTGGTCCTAATTAAACGGGTCTGATGTGGATGCGGACCCATACAAGTATCCATGCATTAAAATATGGGTCAAAACAAGTCAGTGGAGGATTTTAAATAGGTCTGAGTATGATCTGGTTCCGGTTCAACTAATTAATTCATGTCGTCACTTCATCGGTGTGTAGGATCGCCTGTGTCCTATATTTGAGATCCTATTAAGGTCCTGGTTTGATAAGACCTTAGCCAATAATTGAGATAAGTTGGTCAGAATTGCACTTCATCCGTTTGATCGATTGAGAGCTTTATTACTTTGCACATTTGTCAATTAAGTGACTTTCCTTTCATTGAAGGCTAGCAAATTATTGATGCCAGAGTAATTTGTTCGTTTTTTCATTACCCAATTGTATAATCCAAGTTATGTCAATCCATGTTTTTTTACTTCCAAATTATCATTTATTTCAATCTTATTGTTTGAGGAAAAAATGTTGAATTTGATTTAATTTATGTACTTCAATCCTCAATAGTGAACTCATTATTTGTATTTGATTTAATAACATCAAGTTAGATTATTTACAACGAGAAAAATCACGAGAAATTTTTTATATGACATGTTGGCTTGGTGTGTCAATCCATATTTTTTTATTTCTAAAATTATATTTTATTGCTATCTTTTGTTTGAAATAAGAAAATGAGAGAATTATATATGCCCCCTCTGCAGATGCCCTTCACACATTTGGATAGGATACCAATTAGTTGAACAATTACATTTAGGTCCATTTAGTTGTTTTTGGGTTGACCAGCTTAATTATAAGTTGCACCATCTTATTTACAAACCAAATAGGTCCTTACCAATTGTTTCTAAATACACCATTTTAATTAAAAATAAAACAATAAGTATGTACGTAATATATAAACAATATCTTCAATATCCCGGAAGATGGTGTAACCCATATCGAAAAGCAACAAAACAAACCCAGAAACTTAGCAATCGAAGCAACAAACAACCCAGAAACATGAAGAATTTGAAACATAGCAATCGAAGAACAGATCTTCAATATCCCGGAAAACATCAATCTAAGTTCAACATGAAGAATCGGGCCGTAAACACCAAAATTGAAGCCCATAAATGTCAAGAATCAAGCCTGCATCAAGAATTCAAAAATTGAAGAATCGAATCGATGCCCAGACTTAAAAATTTGAAATTGATGAACTGAAGCCCAGAAACGTCAAGAATTCGAATATTGATGAACCGAGTCGAAATCAATTGGGGATCAGACTTGAAGAATTCAAAATTTGGAATCTTTTTCAAATTTTAAGATCCAAATTGAGAGTCTTATTTCGAATAATTGATTGTCATGTGATCGATTATATGTTCGTGAAGACTAGGATTTGATTTTGGTTGAAATTGGTTGTTTATTATATTCAATTTTGAAAAACCAGGGACTTAATTGAATATTTTAGAAACTTGAAACCTGTGCTTTTGAGAATTAGAGTTGTACTAGGGATTTGGATTGCAAAATGAATTTTGTTGGCACTTTTGATATCTTTCAATTTGGCCCAGGAATAGTTTTTTATTTGCATTTAAGTCCGAAAATTCGTGGACTTTCATGTAATTGGTTTTTATCGAACAGGACTAGGATGTTATTGTTGAGCTAATGGGTAGCCATCTCAACATTCGTGATTCAATGGGTTCCAGATGTAATTTAACCTAAAAATGTTAAATTTGTAAAATTACTCTTTTTTCTTAGTTTCTTAACTTTAATTTCGGTTTTAATATACATTGTGAACATATGTCACTATGATTTTTACTGATATCAACGAGTTCAACTATACTTTTATGATGCCTACAATGAAGAAGGAGATGATTATCGAGTTAAATTTGTAAAAAACTTTCATGGGTCTCGACACATTCACTATTTTGCTTGGACCCCAATCTATACTCTACACTAAATGTTAATTATGAGCATGTATCTTAAGTTGGCCCTATATGGGTCCAAGGTTTATCCAAATTCTGATCCATACGAGAATCCATGAAAATGTCCAAATTAATCCACGAGGATTCTTTCTGTTATTCTCTCATTCCTACTTTGGTCTTCTTTCTATTATTCTCTCTTTCCTGTCCCTATGGGGCTTGACTGTGTTGTTAGTATGTTTTACTACATTTTCACCATATCCGTCGAGTATCGACGGGTCAGAAACTAGTTGATTATAAAAAGAATCTGGTTAAAAACACATATCTTTAACACAAGGTTTTAACTTTATACTAAACTAGAATTTTGTAACACGCTACGCGTGTTCCCGAGTACTATTTAAACGTAATACCTTATTCATATTTGATTTTTATTTGCAAACGTAAAATTGTGATTACAATTTCCGACATCTTGGCTCCAGTATCTCATATCAATGAGTTTAATCTGCATAAATGACTATAGCAATTCAAGAAAAGGTAACTACAGCAAGGTTGAATGGAATATGGATATAGCATTCACAATATGACATGTCTAATTCGGAATTAATCAACTATAATCACTCAAAAGCTAGATGAAACGGTAACATTGATTATTTCAACCCCTAAAACTGTCATACTTTACAAATTCCGGCTACAACAACGTCAAATGATCCAGTTACAGGGAAGACAGAGCTAAAAAGCCACTCAAAACCATAATAATAAAAGGGCAACCAAGAATGGCATTGGATTTCTTCTTGCGGTAACGCTGACTCAACGAGAAAACTGATGTGGAAAACTAATAACCAAAAGCCTTCTGCAAATGTGTACAATTCTACATGCAATCTGTATTCCTTACCTTCTACAATGAATACACGACAATCAGGGGCACACAGTCAAGATTTCAAGCTCCAGGGGCGAAATTATATACTATAAGAACTTATTTCTAGCTGACCCTGACGACAATGCTTTTATTTTTCAGAACCATACTCAACACCAAGTCACCCTGTCGAAATGGACCGGATTTGTGAATCCGATATGGATCAGACCAAATCCGGTCCATTTAAAAGTTGAAATTCATCCAGCTGATTTTTATCCATTAATCCAGATTGGATATGGACCAAATCTCCGGATTTAAGTGGATAAAACTCGATCTGCTACATTACTAATTCAACAGTTAAACGTTCAACACCAAGCTCATATAGAACACCAGCATACATCTCAGTTGAGCAGTCATCCCTCAACTTGGCACACGAGGTGAGCAAACTATTAAAACCTGCCTGGTGACAACAAACCCAATCCTCTCAAGCTCTAAATCTCCCAGCTTATTCAGCCCTCCATGAAGGCTGTTGCAAAACTTCATCAAGTGCTCAACATGAGATAACAACATGAAAGTACACATTGAGCAAATTGAAGAAGGCTCCTGATGTCTCCGGCAAATTCTGACAGGTCAACAGCTTAAGCAAGTACCAGAAGTCATAGCCCCTATGAAACGTAACCCACTGTATACCATTGTTCAAAACAACACCAGACGACATCAAGAGCTCGCAAAGTGGTTGGCGCCCATGCCCAGCAAAATGGTATTGTTTTCACATTAGAAAGACACAGGACATGCTAGATCCTTCAAAGATGTAACATAAAATTGAAGTGCAATAATTTATTGCATAAATATTAGATCAAACAGCAAGTGGAATGTTTTAGGATAGCGGATTCATAAACCACAAAAAGGATACCAGTGTAAAAGAATTTGAGAAACTGACCTCAAAGAGTTGGTTTATGTTATTTGTTGTCCTTGCAGAAGTCTCAACAATGAGACTCCTTTCTTTTCAGCATAGTCCATCCCATTTGACAATTAAACCATGAATCACCTGTCTCCACAAATTAACTTTCAATTACTAATTTAATGGTAATTTGCAGGCAATAGTTTCCCAAGTTTCTCATCTAATCATGACTTTCAGATATCATTATCTTAATCTGTAATCCCGAATCCTTAGTGATTTTGCATATTAAGATTAAGGAGCTTAATCTACATAATACAACACTTCTGACATTATGTGCCTTTTATAGCATTTAGTTTATTGGTTGTTCTAGAAAATGCATAACACGCTACACATGTTGTGCGTCTTATTTTATCATTTTATTTTCTTACATAACGTGGCTTTTAATTTGCTAACTGAAAGCACTAACTATGGTTCTATGAACTTACATAACTTCATGAGCAATTCTCAAACTATATTACCAATCATTTTAATTTCTTATTTTCTTGTTCCAATTCTGCTTTACACTCCATCTCCATCTCATAAAGCTTATCTTATCGCCTACTGGATGCTATTTCTGGAGTATATATTCGAACTACAAATACATAGTACAGTATATGATAATTTATAACACCGTTTCTAAGTCAAGAGTAGCTATTAAATCTCAACAGCCCATTAAGCTTAAATAATGAATTAATAGGCAATAACCCAAAACTACACACATTCAAATTCAAGATCGAATGACTGCTTTTAACAAAGCCCAAATAGCACAGATTCAAATCAGAGGCTTGCTTTTAACAACCTAGGCAATAAATCAATCAAATTAACTGGATGGGTGGACAATCGGAACCGGTAGTACCTTGAAGCAACCCAAAGGGCCGGATTTCGGTGGAGAGCAAAACGATATGAAAGTAGTAGATCCGAAAACTGAAACATGGCCAAAGACAATAAGCGCCGACGGAAGCACGGACGAGCTGGAGCTTCCAAGTTCCAATGCCGCCGACACGAGCACAGACGGCACAGACTGCTGGCACACCGAGCCCCAATTCAACAATTGTGATGTAAAGTGAGATGTGAAATAAGGATAGATAGAAATATAGCAGACAGGATTACATTAAAAAAGCAAAAATGAAAATTGTTATTTAACACTACAGCTATAAACCAACTTCGTGAACAGTTATATTGATACATATAACAGCAGAGAGGTATAGAAAAACAAAGATGAAGCAGATTGCAAATGAATAGAGCTTTTGACGAGCAGTTCGTTAAATTATACTAACTTGATAATTATAATTGATCATCAGGATACAGGAACATAAACTAAAAAACCAAGCTCACTCAAATGGAAGTACCGATCTGAAAATAAGAAATCGAATTAAAGAGACAAAGTTAACTGACTCACTCGTCTGAAGTTAACTACACAGCTCAATCGTAGGAAAACGATGCAATTCAGCCGTTGGATCGCCCTGACAATTTGACAGCAGTTAGCCAACACACGAATCTACATTGTGGACGGTGGAGATCAGATTCGAGGTACCTAAACCTGTCCAAATCTAATGTCGAACTCAGTTGCTGTTCTTTCTTCCCATCCACAGAATCCAATTCATCTTTCTTCAAGTTCCATGAATAGATGGGAATCTGATTCAAATTTGTGAATTCGCTAAGCGAATAAGATAAAGAGGGGTCAGTGATGAAGTCTCGTAATGGCTTTGGAATTGATGGCGACGGGTTGAATTCAAAAGTTAAATTTGGGAAGATAGGTGATGGAACGAAAGGGGCCGGTGATCTGTAACAGAGCGATAGAGACGGAAGTAGAGAAGGGAAGCGATAGAGAAGATAGATAAGTCGGCCAAGGATAGGAGTCCAAGAAAGTCTGGAGTAGAAGAAGAAACCTGGTGTAAGGCTCTCCACGCGCTTCCCCACGCGCCCAGTTGTGGGTTATAAACTACTTTTGACACTCGTACTCATAAAATTGAGTTACCATTCATATGTTAATTGTCGGTTGGAAGTATTATGCCAAATTGCCCTATAAACTATATGAACATTCTCTACATAATTAAGGTGCAAAAATGATTTATCAGCTTGTAAAAGCATTGTTTACACTGGGATTAATCTAAGTTATTTTATAATTATCCTTTAACCCATTGATTTTTATAGAGGATCAAAAGAAACCGACAAAAATTATAGTTATAACTAGAAAGAATAAGTCATTTGGAGACGGTCTCTAAATAATTTATTTAAAGACGGACCTATATTGTCAAGAAAATCATCGGTATTATTAATTAAAACACATATGTTCTCAACATTACTATTTTCATATTATAACAAAACTTATTTTGTTAACAATATACGCGTTTTGATTAATAAATGGATGATTTTATTCATAACATAGGCCGTTGATGATATCATTTTTTCGTTGCATAAAGTTTTTTCTAATTAATATTTTCGTTGTCTAAATCGTCCCAGTTGCCCTCGTTGCTATACAGAATCTAATTTCGTTGGTAACTCTTGCATTACTATTTCGTTGTTGAAGCGTCACTATTTTATTGGTGGTAATCATGTGTGGAAAAACAAATTCTCAACATTCACAACATGTTTTACATATTCCATTCGAATTACAATTAATGATTAACTAACTAATAACTCCATTCAAAGACACACAAGACTCCATTCGAATAAATAAAATTCCATTTCGAAGAAAATATGCTTGTACCTTCAGCTTCCTTACCACTCTACCACCTTATCACTATTGATTAGTTAGCTATTTTTGGATTATCACTATTGAGTTGTGATCGATTGATTGCTTTTGTGAACACGTTAAACATGTCTATTTGCTAGTTTATTATTTAGTTAAACAAATATTCATAGTTTCTAAATCTTCCCTACTAAAATTGCATCAAATTTACAACTGATCCTTAAATAAACTCAGCAACGAAATTTTTGTTGGTGAGAAAAATTTCAAATGGTTTTTCCATTGGTGTTTATAGTGGTTAAACCCAAAATTTAGTACCATCGAAATAGTGACGGAACAATAAATTTGTTGGAAACACAAAAACTTTATGCAACGGAATACCAACAGAATTACAACCAAAAATCGAATTTGATTGTGGTTTGTTAGTACGTAGTTTGTCGTTGATCATGTACAATTTTTTTTCAAGGAAAATTTTGTTTGTGTTTCGTTGGTAATCCGTTGTTAAAGAGCGACGAACTCAATTTCCGTTGGAAAGACCCCACATCAAGATCTAGTTTTTTTGTTTTGTTATCTGTTTAAATAGTAATGTCATGCTTTTTTTTATTGAGTTAGTCTCTTGAGAGACGGTTAATAGATAATTTATCTAGAAACGGATCTATATTGTCAAGAAAATCATCGATATTATTAATCAAAACACATATGTTAACAACAATAAGACGTTTTGATTTTTTTCATATAAATTATTTAGAGACCATCTCTCATGAGACTTTGTATTTTTTATTTGGTTAGTTTTCAAGATATTTATTTGTTAAAATAAAAAAATTTCCACCATGAACATAAATTAAAATATTTCATTCGTAATTCCACCAACTAATAATCTATCCATCCATCCATCCATATATTATATAAAGCACAAAGGTCTAAATCTCACCACATTAATTCAGTCATACGTGGAATTTCATGGAATTAGTTGTATTTTAGCTAGTTTATATTTTTTAATTGTAATTTTTGGTATGTTGACTACATATATAGTTTTTATTCAATCTCATATAACTTTATCTACAAAATCCGAAAAATATTTTGAACATATATTTGAATTCGTCGTGACAAGACGAATCCATAGATACCAATCTTGAATAGTATTAATTAAATAAATTGTTTTATTCATTAAAATAAAATATAAATTTATTAAATAAGATAAAATGAAATTATGAAAATTTAAAAATAGAGTATTTATTAAAATAATTCAATTCTATGTGGATTTTGTGGAAGTTCAATTTTACCTAATTGGTAAGTGAAGTTCAATTAGTAGAAGTTCAATTTTACCTCTACCCATGGCTTCAATTCAATTTTACCTAACAGAGTATTTATTAAATTAATTCAATTTTATTAAAAGAAGTTCAATTTTAACTCTACCCATGGCTCCAGTTCAATTTTACCTCTACCCATGGCTCCAGTTCAATTTTACCTAATAGAGTATTTATTAAATTAATTCAATTTTATTAAAAGAAGTTCAATTTTACCTCTACCCATGGCTCCAGTTCAACAGCAAAACCCCTAATTTTGCACAATCGATTGCTATCAGACTGTTGCGATGCTTCAATTCGATCGTATTGCTGTGTTCGGCCAAAAATTTCTACCATAAATTTGCAGAGAATTGGTCAATTTTGTGAAAGACGGAAGTATGATGAGGGAGATGTTTTTCGCGGGTAATGAGAGAAGGTGGCAGGGTTTCTACCTTTTCTAATTTCTTTTCCCTATACTTTAATGTTTTTTTCAAATTTGAATTTGTTTTTGCTTTTTCTTAATTCAGAGAGACAGGAAATTCCACGTGTGGAAAGAGAGTGATGATGCTGGCAACTCAGTCAACGGAAATTGGCTTCGGGGAGGCATTGTAATTGTTGCCAATCTAAGGATAAATATGTAATTTGGCTAAATTTAAAGGGAACCATAACTAATTCGCCACTCTCTTTATTTAATCTCATTTTGGACACACAGATTTTCCATAGCGCAAAACATGTGCACAGAGAAAACAAATCAAATACTACCATTTATCGCATAATCTTCAAGTTGGATCACAACATGAGTAAGAAAATATATATAACTATTGAAATTGTGCAATTGAGTACTTATTTTAAGTTAAATTGGATTCATTTGTAATAAGTATGTAAATTAGACTTTAGTTACAAAAAACAATCAGTTTAATTCAATTAAATTACAAGTCCTAATGCAACTCTAACAAAATCAATTTATCATTCAAAAAAATTCAATATGTATTCTCCAATTAAATTTCAAATCCTAATTCAACCCAACCAAATCAATTCATCGTAAAAAAACAAGGATAACCAATCTTTCTTCTCAATCGTCTCCAATTGAATTAAAACAGATCAATTCGCACTAACCTAAATCATAATTCAACTCGTAAAAAGGGTAATTTATTATCAGAAATAACGATAGTACTTACATTCATATATTTCATCAATTATTTGTAAGTAGATGCTACAATAACACGCGTAACGTGTTATCACTAGAGAGTACAATATGACAATATCGCAAATTTGATTACCAAATGCAATTAATGTCAAGTGCAATTAATGGCTACTAAGCGCAAAAGAAGGAAATGTTACGAGCGTACTGTTTATAATTGCACTGTAGCAAATATACTGCAGAACAAGGAAGTTGATGTAATAAAAATAGCACATTAATTAGAAAATGTCATAAAAATCATCCCAGGGCCTTGGTAAAAATGAAGAACAAGGAAGTGGAAGTATTAGGTGTCACATCGGGTGTTATAACATCTTGCTTATTATGTCTCACACTTTCCTTTTCACAACCCGACAGTCCATACACTTTCACATCAAAGAGACCCTTGTTGGTATACTGAAACCTTAGCATATCATACTTGATAGTGAATTATCCTTCACATTTCCCATCCATCTAGGAAGTACCAAGAACCGCGAACTCTTCTAGCATATACTGGTCAAATGTTAAGTACATGTCCAGAATGTTTAGTGACTTGGGCAAGTCAAGTTGGACGTTTGAGGAAGTTCCTATCGACAAAAACAAATTAATTTTAATGAAAACCTGGTAAAAGGTCATATTTTATTGAACATGGAAAAATCATAATTCTACCACCTAAGTGTTCGGCACAATACTATAACAAATATCATCATGTCCCTCCATCATCGAATATACATATTAGTTATTTGGGTTTGATATTATCAAATGAAAAACGTTGTCACTAGGAATTATGGTACATGTGATAATTATTGGGAGAGGCGTGCACGGTTCACATTGGTTTATGTTACACTTCCTCCGTCTCGGAATTTCCTACTTTGACTTTTTATGATCAATTTTTTTATTATTAATTTAATTTAGAATATAAATGTCAATTTTTTTTTTATATAATGAAAATTTAACCCCTAAAGTTTCATTATATAAAAAAATTGAACATTTTACATTTTGGCTTAAGATTAATTGAATAAAAGCTAAAAAGTTTGACAAAGAAAACAAAGTTGAAAACTCGTTCTTTAACTAGAAAGACAAAACTAATCGATAAGGTAATAATTACCATCGAAATTTGATAGATATTGAAAAACGATATAAATAATGTCTTTCGTACATCATTGAATATACGTATAGGTCAATTGCAATTTTGGTCATCTAAAAGTAGGTCTATTTTTTTGGATCCTTCAAATTCAAAATTTGCATTCTTTGCTCTTAGGAAACAATATCATACCATTTTGCTTCTACTACTTTTTTTTTTAAAAAAATTCTTGTTAAATCTTTTGTTGAAAATATGAGAGCTTCCCTGGAAGATCTCTGAAATGGAAAGCTTCTATATAACTCATGTTTTTTAGGTCTTGGAATTCGTGGCTGGTCCCCAAAAAAATATATCATATGTCATACCTAGAGCTTCCATGGGACCTTCGTATTCATATTTGTTTTTAAAAATTGATTTTACTTTGTTAATCATGTGAAATTAGGTTATGGTTTAAAGTTTTTTTTTTTTTTTTTTTGAATGACCAAAAATATATATTAATACTCAAACGATTACACGTGATGCTAGTGTTGACTCATACTTGTCTTCACATGAATTTTAAATACCAAATATCTTCACCACTGTCATATTAACTTTTTTTTTTGGAAAAGTTAAAATTTTTATTCCTTCACAACTTCAAACATATACAATCCGCAAAATCAAACTCGGTACACAAGAAGTGTCCTGAGACCCGTACAAAGACTGCCTCAAAATAAGACTAAACCCGACCCTCGACCTCAACTAATCAAATATATCAAGATACAATAGGACCACAAACCCAAAATTGCGTCGAATTTATCTCTAAAGCTGACTGCAACACAAGCTCCCCTCATCAAGCACCAGACTATCATATTAATTATTACAACAATCACCTAAGAAAAGTTTATTTATCGAAAACTACTCACATTATCTTCCAAATAAAAATTTGTCAATTCCAAAATCCATCAAATCCGAAAATTCCAAAAACTACGCTCTATACATGCCAACGCCCCTCCACTATTGCTAAGGGTTCAGGGTTAATTTGATAATTAACTCTATCTTCCATTAGTGAATTTAAAGTTAGGATGTTGTCAATTTGGAGGTCTTTTTATGCCAAGGAATGTTGGAAGATGGTGAAAGATTTCATGATTCTAGACCAAAATCGGAAGTGTTATTATTTTATTTTATTTTCAAATTTAGGATATCAAATGCAAGTACTTTTCTCGAGGACAAAAACAAACATGATCACAATTTAAGGGACCAAAGATGCAATTCAGCCCAACAATAAATAATGGAAATAGGATCGAGTTGTGGAGAGAAATCGTACCAGCTCGGTTGTACATGCTTCAGCTGTGAAAAACTTGCAAAACGTTGGGAATTTAGATTCCAACGTGATAAGAATGATAAATTACCTGCTTTGATTAAAATAAAATGAGTTGCGATTTGAACAGTAAATCTGGGTATATAGAGAACAAATACAAATGGCATATACACTAATAATTTCTTAACAAATAAAGAAAAACATATTTTTAAGAAGAACAAAACGGCGATTGGTTCCGTGATAGCAATGATAAAAATTACCAATTGCAAAATAAGGATGAAAAAAGTTACCACTCCAGCAACCTAACAAAGGATAACGACTGGTTGATGGCAGTTGAGGTGAGGGTGATGACACGAGAGGGGGTTGCTGACGGCTAGTTGACGGCGATGGCTTGATGCTAAGGTGGTGGAGATGGGCAGAAGCGAACAGTGGATGAAGTGGGAGGCGATGGGCAAAAGTGAACAATGGAGGAGGTGGAGGCGATGAATTAGGGTTTTCTTCGTTCGATTTTATACTAGGTTCTAAGAGTAGGGTTTTTTTTTTTGTGGGTACAAATTGTTAGAAGGAGGCCTAGCGTTTTCAAATCTATAGCTGGAAAGGTATTTTTTTAAAAGGAAAATTACAAAAACTACCCATTAATTAAATTTGGCCCCTTTTCACTTTGGTACCTAGATTGTCGACTATTACAGATTAGCCCAAATTTTACAAAGACGGGATTTGAAAATTACATTCAAACCCAAAAGTCAACAATTCACCTATTTTATCTTTTCTTTATAACTACATAATTATATTAATTTTATTTAATTGCAAAATAAGCCCCAACAATTTTAAGTTCTTATATTTAAATCCCTAAAAGTTTTACTTATTAAAATTTCAAACTTCCATCTTCCACCCTCTTCCCCACCCCACCACCACCTCCAACCACCTTCTTCCCCACCACCACAAACCTTCCTTACCGCCACCACCACCTCATCTGAGAACCGGAGAATTCAATGGGAATTCCCGGTAAGGAGCTTCCCACTCTAGATTTGGATCAGCTGGAAGCTCCAGATCAAAGCTTCCGCCATTGAAGCTCTAACAAATCGAAGGTGTTATTTCCACGGAAGCCGGACAAGAAAATTCAAGAGTTTAAAACTCCAAGTTATTATGCACTAACTAACTTTACGAGGAAATGATAATTTGGCTAACAAGATTCATCTTCTTCATAGAGATCTGGTAGAATTAGGTAATGGAGTACCACACAAAGACACCGATTATGGAAATAAGCTGTAACACCAAACTCCTGCAACCTCCCACCAACCGGAATCTTGCCGCAAAGCCCGTTATAGCTCACATTCAGCTGCACACTACCTGATCCAATCAAACTCTTTGGCAATTTCCCAAATATCCTGTTATGGTTCAATTCCAATAAGAATATATCCTTAGGGAGACAAGTCAAATTGCAACAAGTTTCTTGAGAAATCCTTTTTCCTGTAGCGTGTTGTTCTTCCTGAAAAGGAACGATATATCCCCTTCAATCATGTTCCTCTGTAATTGCAAAATTAGAAAGGGTAAATTCCCCCCCCCCCCCCCCAATTTCTTGGAATTGTTCCGTAGAGCTGGTTGTGAGAGAGGTACAAGTATTGTAGACTCGGTGTTAGGTTTGTGAATGAATCCGAGATGTGACCGGTGAGGTTGTTGCAATCGAGGAGTAAACCTTTGAGCTTTCGGAGTGTGGTTAGCGAGGGAGGAATTGAACCGGTTAGGTTGTTGAATGAGAGATTGAGGTACATCAGGTTTTGGAGTTGAGACATGATTGAGGGTATCAGGCCTCAAATGTTTGTCCAGCTGATCCTGGAAACGAAAATGAAATGCACATATGATGAAAAACTTAATTTTTACGAGGTCACTAGCTTTATTTATACTAAAAAAATCGCGCCATGATAACTACCAGAGAAACGTGAGGTGTGTGAGGTGCGTGATGGAGTGTGGAATTGTCCTAGTGAGATTGGTGATTTTGCAAATTGTTAGGAACTCGAGGACTGTGCGCTCGGATATGGCCGCTGGGAGTTGGGCGGCGATGTCATGAAGTTGATGTTCGAGTTGTTTATACAATTGGTGTTCAGGTCACATTTGACCACGTACCATTCGCAACAGTCGGTGTCGGGACCCATAAGGCTAAATCATAAGGGTTGTTCAAGGCTTCTTTAATTTTTAGAAGAACCTGTCTGTCTTTGGAAAGACATTTCATTGACTTGGGGAGTGATGGAGTGGTCAATATATATATATATATATATATATATATATATATATATATATATATATAGTAAGGCTAGGAGGGTAAAAGTGTAGAAGTAGAATGAAGCCATGTTCTTGTTCATTGAGATTTTGTCCAAGACATGAAGTGGATGAGGTCTGTGTGATAGCCATATATTTGAGTAGACAAAACAAGACAATTGGATACTACTTGCATTTGTAATCTTAGATACATTCACCATAATGGAATTCCCATCTCTTCCATTAGATACTAGTACCCCGTGGCGATACTACGTTATAGTTTACTTTTAATAATAAATTGAAATGTGAGGATTAAATAAATTAATCGAAAAAAAAGATAGTCAAAATTCATTGTAGACAACGTTGGTCGTGGTGTCGGTCGGTAGTCATTCTTCATCCAATATTATATATATCATTGAGTGTTTATTTATGTTAACTATAAAAAATGTAAAAATAGGGTCCTACCATACCCGACTTTTTAATTAATGTGTATATGTTTTTTACAAAAAATATCCCTCAAACGGAACCAAAATAAAATACAAAAGTATACAACACAATCAATAGGGTTGTTCCCAACAATCTCGCGATGATATGTGGTCACCCCACCACATACACACAAATATTATACAAACGTAATTTCACATGTCACGGTTGTTTTTTCCAACCCACCGGTTCCCAACAACCCCGTGGTGGTATGCGTCACCCCACCAAAGACACAAAAATTATTATTCTACGAACAAAATTTCACAATGTACGGTTGTCCCCCCGGGGCCCATTATGGATGAAGAAAGTAAAGAGAAGATAGAAGAGAGTTTTCCCACCTAGAGAGTATACCGGACCCCCCCCCCCCTCCCGGCCCGTCATGGAGATCAAGAAAGTACAAAGAAGATCGAAGACATTTTCCCCGCCTAGAGAGTATCAGCTGATCCCCGCCTTCTCCGGCTCATTATGGAGACAGGAGAGTAGAGAGAAAATCTAAGAGAGTATCAGATCCCCCAGCTCGTTATGGAGATCAGGAAAGTAGAGAGAAGATCTAAGAGAGTTTTTCCACGCACATAGAGAGTATCAGATCCCCAGGCCCGTTATGTATCAAGAAAGTAGAGAGAAGATCGAAGAGAGTTTCCCCGCCTAGAGAGTATATGCAGACCCCCCTCTCCCCCCAAAGAAAAAAATGTAGTTTTTACTAACTTAATCATAAAATGTTGTGGTCGGGTATTGTAACAAAGGTATGGAACGGGTTTGAGCATATACCAGACCGGACCTGAACATCATTATTTCAAACAGGGTTGGAATTCGGGTTGGATAGAACCAGTCCTTCCAGCCAGAGATCGTAGAGAAGAGAAACCTTATACCTCATCCTATCGATCGAATCATATACATAAAGAAAAGGAAATTGAAAGTCTTCACATGTAAAAAGTTGTTGATTGTTGGTCCAGATAACGACAAAGAACAAGACTGGGGGGGGGGGGTGAATAGTCTTTTACAACTTTTGTCGATAAACACAAATTCTCAGATATCTGTGAAGATATCTGATACTTAATTTCAGAGAGCGAAAGACTTTTCTGCCATAAGTGCACGTGCTCAGCAAGATGTGTGTATATACTCAGCAAGGTAAATAACGCAAGTAATAAGTTGCAGAAAGTAAATAACACTGATCTTTATAGTGGTATCTGAAGGTATGAATCCTTCAACTAATCCACTTTGTCCTTTCTCGCACCTAGAATCCACTAAGATGTATAATCGAGTTCACCTTACAAATATCTTCTCGATTCCTAAATACACTAGTTCCCAACCAAGTGTTCCCCGAGTTATTCCCCTCCCTAAGTACTTCCTATACTCAAGAACCTTGAGTTATTCCTTAGTTTCCCAAACTAAGTACTTCCCATCTCCACGCCGCTTAAGGTGTTGATTAAAGTAGTTTGTCAGTGAGTAGTCTTAATAACTTTCGCCATGTAGGAATACTCTATAGAACAAGAATCACTTAACACACTTCACAATGTGTGGTGATATGTTCTTTATCGACCCAAGTCTATGTTAAATGTTCGAGAATGAAACTCAGATACTTGATCTTTTGATTCAACTCCTTCAGTATAGCAATGCTTGTTAAGGATCAAGACACTTAGAACTTTCGTGCTACTTAGATTCAAAAGCTTAGTCGAATCGTAAGCTAAAGAGTAAGTAGGTTGAAGGCTTGTATGCTTGAAAGAAATAAGTTCGCTCAGAAGTTCAAGGTGTTCAGTGTGTCTTTCAAGCATTCTAAGTGATGATATTTATAGTTGAAAATCATGCCGCTTGAATAGTATCCGCAGTTTAATGAAATTCAAACTATTGATATCTCAAAATAGTACCGCAGAAGACGCTGCCTCTTTTCGTAGATTTCCTTTGTTCGTATGTCTCTATCTCGAATTTATCAGATTGTACTATTTTTGTCCTATAGTACCAACTAACTATGCACGCTTTGTGAAGCATCGCATGTCCCTTTCCGTAGACCTTTCATCTCCAGATACTGCTTGAAACATTGTTTCCGTAAACATAGTTTTATCCAGGATATCTGAGTGTAGATATCTGTGGTCACTTTTCCTTGTTCAGAAACATTGTGTTCTCAGATATCTTTTACAAAACTTGTTTATTGAAAAACGCTTGTTTATTCAAGATATCTGGACACAGGTATCTGATGACCTTCGTCTTCAGCAATATTGTGCAGTCTTCAAAACTTCAAAATTTGTTGAACTCTCCTGCTGGATGCCTTCTTCTTGGTCTTCTTCGAAGATATAAAAATTACATTCAGAGACCTAACATCCTATACAAGATTTGCTAGACTAACATACTTAGTGATTTTCCTCTTTTACAGTGTTCATGTGAACCAAGAGTACTAACCACCTTTCTGAGCTAAGATAAGTCATTAGGTTGCTGATCAAAATCTAAACAGATATTCCTAATAAATTTCCCCCTTTTTGATCAATCAATGATGACTATCTTTAAAACCTATTACAACTTTGAAATAGGGAACAATCTAACACTTAATCATTTCTTATGATCTTTTCAATTTATTTTAATTAACTGCAGAAAGTAAACATCAACCAAATCACAAGGTGTGATCTTTGCTGACAAGTTATCTTTTTATATATTGATATCTGAGAGTAGGTTCATCAGATATGTTACAAGTAAAGTTTACAGATAACTTTTACAATGATAAAACAGTAAAGCACAATCAGCAAGATACAAAATACATAGTTAACTAGGACAACAGGAGTAACCAAGCTCCAAGTAGACATCCTAATAAACTAGTCTTCAAGTCTTCAATCAGCAGATCTATGGATCAGTTAGCAAATTCCCTATCCCCAAACCTTTTGATATCATCTGAGTAGTCAAAGAGCAAAGTCCTGACTATCATCTTATTGTTTCTGGCAAATCCACAAACTTCCTCAGAAGTTTTGGTGATTCTTGGCAAATTGTTTGACCCAAAGATACTTTCCCCATTTCCAGGCATGCTCAATTCTGAAATCTGATAGCTTGAAGTATTCATATATGATCCTCAGATATTTGATGTCACCCTTGTATTGATCTTCAGTCATGTAGAAAGACTCATAGGGTTCCATAGAAAGTCTTGCTCTTGTCTGCTCCAAAGGATGTTAGGAATTCGCGCACATCATCCGCTTTCCATAAGGACAATCATCGAGAGGTCCTTTTCATGGCTTCTATTCTCTTGATTACTTCAAAATCCAACCAGGCTTTGATGTGGTTGGTATTAATCAAGACTGGCTTGTCTTTTCTCCATGCCATGAGCTTTTTATGGATTGGTTTCGGAAATTTTTCATTTACCAGTAAGTGCTTGAGTTCCATAATCCAAAGAGCTATTCTTCCGATTAATGCACCTGTAGACAGAGGAGTCATTGTTGGTCTTCACATACTCAATCCTGGCTTCTTCTGGCCTGAGTGGAAGTTGACCTTTTCTTCTTTCAGCTCTCAATCTATTCCTCCTTTGTCTTGAATTCTCCCTTGGGGGATTGCTTGAAGAACCACCCTGGATTGACTTGGTATTTCCAGAGGGTGTTTTAGCTGCCAAAGGCTTTGCAACTATGGGCTCAGATAGGCTATCAACCTTTCTTCTTTTTCTGTGAAGAGGAGCTTCATCTTCATCATCATCTTCTAGATTTCTCTTGTTAGGTGATTTGCAGCCTTCTTCATTGCCCTGGGATTTGATTTGACCTCCTCCTTCTTCTTCTTCTTCTTCTTCTTCTTCTTTCTTCAGAAGACTCATCAATCCCTATCACTTGTCTTCTCCTTGGAGCCTTGTACTTGTTGATAATGATGGTAAGGTAGAATTTAAATTGCCTAATTGATGTGCTCAAATTATTACTTAGTAAACAAGTAGTAAGCAGTTGTTATAGACAGACAAAGCTAAACCACAGGATCGTTCGCTACGGAGCTAACTAAGCCACTACAGGGATGCAGAGCAAATACATAGATGTTTGCAGAAAACAACGATTGGAAATTTATATTTTTACCTAAACTAAACCTAACACAGGAAACAAAAGAAAACTAGTTATTGGTGAAAATCAATGGAGAGAAGAACGAACACGGTAGCGATGATCCGGTTATGCTAATTCAATACTAAGGTAATCGTTCATATTTGTCACACGGTCGGTGTACAGAAAGCCATCAATTCAATTCAACCGATTGTAATTTGAATATTTAAAACTAGAGTAATCGTGGGTTGTCATGCCACGATCCTTAACCAAAACAACTTTGAAGGTTTAAAACTATCTTATTGAATTGAAGGTTTTATGAAGATTTTAAACTAGACAAACCTATATGAACGAATCCGAAACCCTAGAAACGAATATGCAAGACTATCACATAACTACCGTGTTTGGAGCGGTTTAACTACTCATGAGGGAAGCAATGATGAAAGACGTCAAGGTATTGAATACGCCAAGCATAAACACGGTGATAATCGCATGCAAGATCATACAATTCGATAAACAGAAGAAAGCACGAATTGAAGATAAACAATAGAGAGTTATCAATAAATTACCAAGAATTTGATCCCGATCCTTCTTACAAGAGGTAAACCAAGCTCCAAAGATCAATCAATCAATGATAAACTAGGGTTCTTAGGTCCCAAATAGGGTTTAGAATAAGTTATGTTTGAAGTTATGGTGAAAGAAATCTATTTATAGGAGGAAAAACGAAGAAAATCCGTCTAGAATTCGGCCAGAAATCGCCCATCGCGAAATCTCGCCGCGGCGAGACACTGTTTAGGCTCCCAAATTGCTCTCGCAAAATCTCGCCGCGGCAAGAATGTCATTCACCACGGCGAGCTTAAAACCTCTGTTACTTTTTCTACAGACAGAATTGTCCGATTCTTCCAAAACGAACATTGTAGCTCTTTCAATTATCTTTTCGTGGCCACCGCGATCAGGTCAATCGGACATCGTATGAGAGAGTTATGGCCAAAATGGCTAGACTGCTCCGTAAAACTTCACTTTTGCAAGTTTCGCTGAAACGGCTCTCAAATCTTCATCCGAACTCCGAATCCACTTCCGTTTTCACCGTTCTACTCTACATTCAAAGATCTAGAACCCAAGTTTTCACTCCGATTTTCACCTCCGGAACACAAAAATCCTAGAAAACACAAACAAAGTACCAAAGCATAAAAACGCACAAAAACACTACAAAATGCCAACAAAGACTAACCAAAAGACGAAAAAAAAGGTAAGATGAGACTCTAAATTATTGTCTCATCACTAATGATATCTTGATTCATTCTACTGGTGAACCAATTACTGCAATAGTTTAGAGCCCATATCCTAGCATATTGGACCATGTTGGCGATGGTCGGTACTTTCAGGATAGAGCTATTCTTGCTCCGACCGATGAGATAGTCCAAGAAGTCAAGGACTATATCATGTCTCTTTTACTTGGTGATGCCACCGAGTTCATGAGTTGCGATAGCATATGCCCTAATGAAGATGATATTGTCAAAAGATAAGATGTGTATTATGTCGAGTTCTTAAACACTATTAGGACTTCTGGAATACCAAATCATATAATCCAAATTAAGGTGGGTTGTCCTATAATGCTTCTAGAACATTGATCAGTACTCGGAGTTTCGTAATGGAACTCGGTTGATTGTTACTGCAATTGGCAATCACGTTATTTAGGCGAAGACAATACATGGGAAGAACGCTGGAGTGAAGGTTTTTATACCTAGGATGGTACTCACACCTTCTGACTTTATGAAGTTTCCTATTAGATTTCAGCGAAGGCAATTTCCCATATCGCTTTGTTGCGATGACTATCAACAAGAGTCAGGGACAATCGTTATCTAATGTTGGACTATATCTCCCAAAGCCTGTTTTTAGTCATGGCCAGCTCTATGTGGCTTTTTCTAGAGTCACAAGCAGGAGAGGTCTCTAGGTTTTAGCACTGGATGAGGAAGGCAATCCAACAGATACGACGACTAACGTCGTGTACAAAGAGGTGTTTAGAAAGCTTTGAGTTATGTTTTATTATATTAAATAAATTGAACTTTAAATTATCAAAATTATATTATTTTAATTTCAATTCTAACCACTTTTTTTTTCCAGCTAGCAATTATTGATATACCTCCAGCAATTTGTTAAACATTGTTTATGCATTCCCTTTCAAATAATTTAATGTATTCAAACCTTTAAATATTGTTACATGAATTTTCGATCATCTGATATGTTTTTTCTAAACTTAATTCTAATTAAAAGTGAAACATGTGCAAAGAAATTCCGTGCCAAATATCTTTTGCGTGTTGAAACTTTTCATTTATTTTTTTTATACTAGTAACCATATATATATATATGATAAAAGTGATGATGGAAATGAAAAAATAGTCATGTCACATAACCCAAAAGCTGAGGTGGCAAATCCAAGCCAAGAAAAAATAATTTTTGATACTCAAGAAAATATTAAACTCTGAGCATGTTTCATAGGAAGATGTTACTATATATTCTTCAGATTTTCTACCGTCAGTCGATGTATTGCTCTGACTATCACAATAAGTGTCGACACTGCATGTATGCTGTTTCATATCGCTCTAACCTGCTACTTGTTACTATATATAGAAATACAATTTTATCCTTTTCTAATAAAAAATTAAAGTACGTAGTAAATAATTTATAAGCAGAATTATTTAATATTAACAAATACATATATATATAGTATATGTGTGTTTGAGGATTTTATACATTATATATTCCCCAAGTTTTTACTGTTTTCGTAGTTGTTTAATAGAGTTAATTAATATGATTAATGTTTGGAAGTACAAGAAACTCTATAAATTAATAATGTTGGGACCGGAATATTTTATTAATTTAGCGAGATATTATTATGTCGATAAATTAATAATTTATTCATTTAAAGAGGTTTCACATTTGACCTTTAAATTTGCAAGTCCAATATACTAGTTACAATGTATATTAGTTAGAGATGAAAAATAAATTAGAAAAATAAGTTCAATTAACATTCTCGTATTGCAACAAGAGGCCATAGCAAATTGCTTTCGACACTGCAAAATTCGTTCGGCGAATCAAACCGGCTCAAGTGATTTAAACGATGCAAATTCTGGAGAAGACATTCGTGAGCTTGAGAACTTGATTGCGGGTATGCATTATCGGCACAAAATGGATGTGAATCACTTGCTAGATTATCCTGGTGAAAGTAATGAATGTTACGAGGTTCAAAGCATTAAAGAATTGTGGCGGATACAATTTAAAATCCGGTCGATGATGAAGCTGAGGATGAATAGCTTTGGAACCGGTCACTCAAAAAGATGCATTGCAAGCGGCAACAGCTCTTCACAACTTTTTGTTGCAGTATGAGAAGACAACGCCCCAACTCTTTAGTGCAATGGGGAGATTTATAGATGAACTCAATATAGATTTGAAGTTCAACAAAAAAACAAGTGACTTATATTCACTTTTTATTAAACAATCTTAGAATTTTGAAGTGTATGTATGTATGTATGTATGTATGTATCACTACAAGAATTCTGCAAAATAGAGACCATTAGGGGCGACGGATTTTACCCGTCGCTATTTTAGCAACGGATCGCTAAAATTAGCGACGGATCGCTCAAATTAGCGACGGATATGCTTTACCTATCCGTCGCTAACTGTCGTTAACTGTCATATTTAGCTTACCTGATAGAAATCCGTCGCTAAATAACGACGGATAATTCTATTCGTCGTTACTTCTGTTGACTTTTTAATTTAAAAAAAAAAAGTATTTTAACGACGAATAGATTATCCGTCGTTAAATATGTTATTTAAAAACAAAAAAATTAAATTTAGCGACGGATAGATTTATCCGTCGCTAATTAGCGACGGATAAATCTATCCGTCGCTAAAATCGGCAGTAAACCCTAATATTTAACCCTTCCTCTTCCTCCCTTCACTCACAAACCCTAAACTCTCCTACTTCCTTCCTCCCACCACCACCATTCCACTACACCACCACCCTTCCACTACACCACCACTCCCACTACCACCATTCCACTCCACCACCACCCACCACTGCCACCACTCCACTGCCACCACTCCACTCCACTCTACTCCACTGCCACCACCACTCCACTCCACTGCCACCACCACGGCCACCACTACTCCACCACCACAGCCACCACCAAGCTCCACCACCGTCCACCACCAGATCCGCCACTCCACTGCCACCACCGTCGACTGCCTCCACGACTCGATCCGACTTCATCCGTCCAAGATTCGTCAAGATGCAACAAGATCTTATTTGAATTATTGTATTCTTGTATTAATTTTGTATAATTCATTATTGTAATTTCTTATTAATTTTGTAATTTCTTATTTGTATTAATTATTATTAAATGTTGTATATTGTATTAATATTGTATGAAATTGTCGGCTTATCCGTATTGAATAAAATTATCGCTTATACGTATTGAATAATCGTGATACAATTGTCGCTTATCCGCATCAATATTCGTGATATAATTGTTGGTTTATCCGAATCAATAAAATTATCGATTTATCCGTATTGAATATTCGTATAAAATTGTCAAAATATTCGTATAAAAATAAAATCAAAAACAAAATATTAGTTAGCTTACGGATAACTATCCGTCGCTAAATAGTGCTTTTTTTTTTCGCATTTGTCAACACTTTATCCGTCGCTAATTAGCTTACGTATAAATTAACCGTCGCAAAAAACCTAGAGACGAGCAAAATTGAGACAGGGTGTGATCCGTCGCTACGGATTTAGCGACGGATCGGTCCTGTTTTAGCGACGGATAGTTCCGTCGCTAAAACAGGATTTTTTTGTAGTGTGTGTGTGTGTGTATAATTATTAATTTATAATTTCGTTGGGACCAATATATATACACTGGGATTTCAAAATAATTTCGTTCATGTTTAAAATCGAAGTTTCAAACCCAGTTTATAATTTTAGAAACTTTGTTCAAGTTGCAGGGACTTAATGTTTTAGAATTATAGACGGTCAGTTGAGAATTTGATTATGTTCAGGGGCCTGAGGTAGAAATATACTATTTGCATTATTTGTTGTCACGTTCTTCCTCTGAAATTGCAAAAAAGAACCTCATCCTTTTGTATACTTCATGTTTGACATCCGGAAATTGCAAAGTGCCCATAATGTTTTAAAATTTTAATTTTGACCTCCTTTATTTTAAAACAACCCATACAATTTTGAAAACTTGTAAACATTCTATTTGTATAAATATAAATCCTGCACCTGATGATTAAATATAATTTGTAAACTTTCTATTAATTAGTTTGTAGTATCAAAAACATGAGGGGTTGTTTAAACATTTCCAGGAGGTCATAATCAAAACGTACAACATTCTGGAGCTCTTTGCAATTTTCATATGAAAAACGTGTAGTATATAAAAGGTTGGGGATTGTTTTTGCAATTTCAGGGGAAGAAACATGCTGGATGGCATTTTTGTAAATATTGTTTACTGTCTATTCAAAAATCCCTAGATACAATCAAATTCTCAATTGACATTCTTTAAGTTTCTTAAACTTTCAATTAAGTCCCTGTAATTTCAACCAAGTTTCTGAAACTTTTCTTTATCGATCCTTTCAACAATTCTGGATTTGGAACATCGATTTTAAACATCAATAATTGTCACTTGTTCATAAATGAGGAATGATGTGCATCGATCTGAAAGTTGCCATTAATACGGCAAGAGCTTTGGAAACTTCATTCGTTTATGGGTTTTTATCTTGTCTGTAATATGTATTGTATTGGTACTCTATTGTTCATACAATCAAACTCTATTAATTACTTCCAACATTGTTAATCGACACAATTAGTCTCATGATCAGGTTTTGCTGATGGAATTTATTATAATTATTTAAACATTTTTAATTAATTATTTGTCCATGTAAATTTTTTAAAATTTTTAGGTACCAGGTTAAACAATTTTAACCGTTAGATCGATAATCTAATGGTATAAAATAAGTGACTGCCATTAGTGAGAGCGGCATCTTGACTGACAATAGAAGATCCCTACTATTCTTAGTGTTGAGGGGTAAAACCTCTAACACTAACTAACTAAACTATTACAAATAACCTAGTCTATGACCCGCCTCCGACTTGAGGTCCGACGTAGCGCTGGACCGAGCTTGTGTACTTGAAAGGACTAAGTGGGAGGGGTGTTAGATTACCCGGATTGCCTATGTCAATCCGGTAAGAGACTTTACTCAAGAGAGAGTTGGAAGCTCTCAATGTAATAGTTATGAGGGATTATGATAATACTTGGGGATTCTTCCCTTGATATTGCTTACCTTAAGGTCTTGGACCTTGTACTATATTTATAGTTATTATATGCTTATGAGGTGGCTCACAAGATGATGCCAAGTGTACGTTTCAGATTCGGATACCAATGTTACCTTTGGCCCATGGCCCATTAGTGAACAGTAATCCAATACTAATCAATGGGCCTGAGAGGGTAGTTTGGACCTTTTCCCTACTTGAGTACTGCTCACTGTCAGTCAGGTTGGTCCCTGGACAGATCCGTCGCTTGGTCGATCCGCCTGGTAACTCTAGATGTCCGAGCCAAGAGTCTCACTAAGTATCTCAAGAGTTCATATATACGTTTGGTCTTGATGTGATGGTGGCGTCTGAGATTCTCTCGTCCGGTCCGTTTGGCATCTTTGTACTGACGTAGCCAGGTTTAGAAGTCCTTTTCCCAGCTAGCTCGGACTAGCTATGAGGGTGTAGTGACTTTAGCGTACTGGTTGATTCACTTTGGTCGGACCATGTGAGGTCGGATCAGTTCTGAATTGGCTAATTAAGCCGTGATGCGCTTTAGGACACGCTCTATGGCGCCCTTAACGGATTGGACACATGTCCGTAACAACACTTAGTATATTTACATATCAATTATGAAAGGTTTCGAAATAGGCCAACGAACTTGGGCTATTATATTTTCAGGTCACCTTCGTACCGACATAAACATAGGTCTCTGTTAGATGATAGCCACGTGTCATTTAATTTGATCTTATCCATACAATTCGGTTCGAAGTCATTTTATATATAGCTTTAGGTACGATTGATTATAATTAATATTTTAATAATAAAATTTTTCTATAAAATATAAATTGACTATAATGCCCTTATGATATAGTTATTATTAATTTTAAATATTAAAATTACATATATTAATAACGAATAAAATGAATAATTAAATACAAATCCATCAATAAATTTTGCTTAAACATACATGATTAATGTCGATCATACAAGCAAATTTTTTTTTTTTTCAAAACTACAACTACACTTAATTTTATTCAAATCATTCTGCCTAATTATGAATCCAATTCCCGATTGAATGATGAAATCTAACCTTAACCATGGAGATTTCTTGTTTGGCGGAGGGGACTCCAGCAAAAGCTGGAGAAAGGGCCAACCCATTATCATCATACAGGAAAGGGATTTATTAGAATTGAATGGTGAACATGAATGAAGCAAAACTGTAGAAGTCCGTATATGATGAATGAATCAATTAAGCAAATAGAATCTCATATATTTGGATTAGGTTCTTGGCTTCTTGGGTTGGGTATCCAAATTTATATTGGTTCATTGATTTGAAATCATCTCGTGTTTGATTTTGAATATTTTTATCACAATAATCTTGTTAGTTCAAATTATTCCTAAGCTAGGGATGAATTCACAAATCAGTTTCACTACAATTAAATTTACTAATAAATGGAAACAATTTTTCGAGGGTATAATGGTAAATGTATTTTTTAAATGAGAAATATAATTAATTAAATAATTGTGACCTGCTTTTAGGTTGGTACGAAGTCAACTTGAAAATATAAAAGTCCAACCAACTTTCACGCTACAGAATTACTCCTAGCTATTCTTAGTATATTTACATATCAAATATTATGAAACAATCGAAGAATATCTCAACTAACTAATATGATAGGTTTCATTCGTAATATATAGTGTAACGACTGAATTTTAAAATAAAATTCCATGTTAATAGGATACAACCCCTTTAATAAACGTATTCAATCTTCATATCAATTCATCTGATAATACACCGACATCATGTTTCAACTCGGCAAAGAACAAATCATTTCGATCATCAATCGCATGGAATATCCATCACGCGAGTCAAGAATATGTTTCTACATACTACCATGTCAAGCATGTTGAACTTCGCCATGGACATGCAAATGTAAGTTTTATATGCATATACTACATACTAATTGAACTGTACGTCTTCAACTATAGTGACTGATTGTTTGATTTTGTATTCTACATGTCAAAAAGTTTTCATTTATATACAAATACCCAGGATTTTATTCAAAAATAAAATATATTGCATGTCCACGTGTTGTTTAATTATAAAACACCAATGTTACCGAGACTCAGTTTATGAACCTATGCCTCAATGCAAACAATCCAGAAGCATATATCCGAATGTTGATGGTGAGACATTCGATATACACTAATTTAGTTTGTTCCATATATGTTAAAAAACGCAGCATAACATGTTAAATTGCAGGCGGACATATTTAAGCATTTGTCATTTAGAAGATTGGATTTTTCACTAGATCATATATGGGGACATGAAGATCACATTTACTTCTCAGCAATATTATGTCAAATGCTCCTTGAAGCGATACTAGGCTTATGGAACTCAAAAGATTGGTGGCTATTAGACAATCTTATGGAGGAACACAGTACCTATAGAATTGAAGATATAATTTATGTGCCAGATTGAAAGTAAAATTTTGCTATTTCGTATGGGAAGAATTTAACTTTATGCGTTTTTGCACACGTCATTCATTCAGCAGTGTACATCAGCGCTTTCACATCACGTGTCTCGAATGTATGGCAGAGTTTGAGGTTAATTGTGTATCGGACCCGAAGTAATTTTTTGAGATTAATTAAATATGTGATGTTAGGTATCTCGGAGAAATATATCATAAAAGTTAGTATTTCATTAATTAATCATGTTTGCTATTATCAAGTTTGAGACATTAATAAGTTGACTATCATTGATGAGTCATATAGCAATTTTTCTTTATTTTGTAATGAAATATTCTTTCAATTTGATTTTCGGATTATCGTTGATTTGTTTCAAGTTTTTTTTTTCTGGAACGAAATTAAACTTTTATTCCAACCAATAAGTACACGCCGATCCTAAGATCCAGGCAAAAAGATGTCCAAAAGAATCAAAAAGACTAGAAGAATCAAAAACTAACAAGCTAGTCTATCATGGTATCATCAACTTAGCGCAATGGACTCGCAATCGAGGATCTACCCAAGCTCTATTAATCAATATATCAATAATTTTGTCTTCTAGATGTTGGTTAGCAGGTCTCTGCTGGAAACATACGGTGTTTCTCTCGATCCATATGGCGTAGATAGTTTCAGCAAAGGCACTCTTTAGGAGCTTTGATTTCCAACTCTTTCCTCTAAATCTGCAACACATCAAATCGAGTTCCACACTCCACCCCTGAGGGGTTCTAGTTATTTTTAGCCAACGCAGTACACCTTGCCAAACACGCCATCAGAGGAGCATTCAAAAACATATGTTGTCAGGTGTCGTCATGCGCGTAAGGGCACGCCGGGTCAAGGGCGTAGTTCCATCGTCGCACCTATCCTTGGTTGCAAGCGGCCATTTAGCGCCATCCATGTACAAAAAAGGGCGCGTGGTTCAGCCTTATTTCCAAACCGTAATTTCTTCCACTTTACCTCTTGTTTTTACCGTAGTTCCTCAGATAATGCCCCGTGGGAATTGCCGAGAAGTCATTGCAAGAGTCCAAGTTCGAGTATCCTGCACTGTAGATCGTGTTTTCATCATAGCCTTTATAATCCGTAGAGCGCTTCAAGAAGTCGAACATCCATCGCCTCTCTATCTTTTATGTAGTAGCAATGGATCCACTTCACCCACAATTTATCAGCCTTAACGCATACATTCCATAGCAACTTGGCAACTGTGCATTTATTCCAGTCAGCAAGAGAGGTCAGGTTTAATCCCCCCACGTTTTTTCCATCACAGAGTTTTGCCAAGCAATTGGCACTTTCGTAATTTCACCTGCCCACTCCAAAGAAAAGATCGACAGATGGCTTCAATATGCTTTAAAACAGTGGTGGGCATAGGGAAGACCTGTAACCAGTAACTTGTCATGGCATGTAGGACACTACGGATGAGTTAAAACTTCCCCGCGTAGCTTAGCAATTTGGAGGTCCAAAGGTCAATCCTACCAAGAAGTTTGGCCAACTAGAGGTCAAGCATCCGGATCGACAACAGTAAGTCGATAGTGGCACCCAAAGATATTTAATAGGAAGCTTCAAATTTAAATCCGTCACCAAGAATATGATTGTCGATCGTGATGTCAACGCCGCCAAAGAAGATTCGCATTTTCTCCGTTAGCCGAGAGCCCCGTGGATGAGGAGAAAGCGGAAAGCGCCCATAAGGAGTTCAACGGAGCAAAGTCACCTCGACAAAAGTAGAAGATCATCGCAAAGCAAAGATTAGTAATTCCCAAGGATTCACATCTAGGGTGGTAGTTAAAATCCGGATTCCGCTTCAACAAACCCAAAACTCTATGTAAATACTCCATCATGATAACAAATAGAAGAGGGGAGACGGGATCGCCTTGACGAAGACCACGCTTACCCTTTAAGAGTTTGGATGGGACGCCATTAATAGCATATCGATAAGAGACAAAATACACATCTCATAATCCAAAGAAAACCGTGAGGGAATCCCATCTCATCCATGATGGTTTTAGAGTCGACCATTCAACAAGATCAAACGCCTTTGTAGATCCATTTGAATCATACACCGCGAGAGATGCGTTGTCTATCATACCCACGACCACTAGTTCACCGGGCGCAGCGTATTATTATCGTGATAACCTTTCCTGGTAAGAAAGCAGACTGGCTTTCATCAACTACTGAGTTAATTACCCGACTTAGTCTCTTCGTCAAGATTTTCGAGATAATCTTATAAATAGTGGAGCAGCAGGAGATAGGTCTCATATATATCTTTCATTATGCATGCACCAGCTGATTTTGGTATTAGAGTAACCAAAGTGCAATTTGCAGCCGCATAGAGACTACCTGAATAGAAGAAATCCATAACCGCTGGGATCACATCACCTCGACTATGCTCCAAGAAGCTTTGAAGAACTTTGTGTTATATCCGTCAAGTCCCGGTGCTTTATTATCTCCTATATCTCAAAGTGATTCCCAGATTTCTTTTTTAGTGATTGGGGATATCAAATCCAACCTCTCATCTCGACTAAGCTGTCGTCCCGATCGAAGAGCATCAATGTCAACTCCAGTCAAGTGGTTTGCCGCAGTGCCTACCAGATCAGAATAAAAACGCAAGACCTCCGCCAAGCTCCCGAGGTGAAGTTACCATAATACCCGCTGGTGTTTAGTTTTGAAATTCCACTTGCCCGCTTTTTTCTTTCACGGCATGGAAATAAGTATTGTTTCCACACCCGCACGGGTTGCGGTACTTTTGCTTTTTGCACCATGATCATCTCATCCAAGTCGTTCCATTTAATCACATTCTCTGTACATTCTTTAACTTGCTGGATTAGCTGAACATTAAAGCGATCCTGTAATGTAGTATGTCATGCGTAGATAAGGCATTGCGCGATCTTCGAGCTTACTTGGGATGTCAAGGTGTTGCTCGGTGAGGGGCTTCTCGAGTCGCTCGTAATAACCAAGCTTCCTCCAAAGAATGTACGAGGTTGGCCCCAATATCCCGGTTCCAAGTAGTTCAGCCGAGGAAATCGCCATGTGAGGCCAGACATCTATAAAGCGAACGCTGGGGTAGGATCTAGCGTTGTAGTAGCAAATTCGACATGCAATGTGAATGATCGACACCTCGCTTCCAAAACATGTATTGTTAGAACTTAAGATCCCGGATTGGTACTTTGAAACAAGATCAATAGACAATGTTGCCAACAATGTTGTTCAACATTGTCTTCAACATAGCAAATGATAGCAAATGATGAATAATAATGAAACTTATATTACCAAGCCAATATATAGAAAAATATATCGGCAACTTTAGGCAAAATATCTACTGACAGGAAAAGTAGATCTAATCAACTAGGTTTAATACAATCACAAACGATTGATTAAACAACCAAAACTAGCCCTAGAAGAACCAACAGTAAAAGCTATTCTAGGTCGATGTTTGAAAGAGTTATTCCAACAATGAATACTCTTAGACAAACTCTAAAGCTAGCAGAAAACAAGAAGCCTAAACTCTTTTAATAAAATCTCGATTGATTATCAAGAAAGGCTCCAAACATTGCTTTGCTGAATCCTTGCATATATATACTTGAGATGTCAATTTCACCATCTAAGTCGAAAGGCAATAGGATCTCAGAAAGGCAATTTTTCCTTTTACTTGTTTTCTTCAAAATGCGATAGAAGGAAATTTCCATATTTCAATTCTTCATAAAATATATTCCTTCGCTTTCTCCATGTCGCTCTTTTTCCTTAAATCAATTCTTGTTCGTTTTGTCAATACTTCCAGTCCAAGTATCCTGTCCAATGTGCTTTGTCTTCGATGTCTGCGGCAATGCTATATCTTCAATGTTATGCCAACATTAAATTCTATCCTGTCACAATGTTATACAACATTGATAATCCTGCAACTTCACAAACAATCACAAACAACAACAAACACAAACTTGGAACTGATTATTGAAAGACAAGATTATCAAAATATAAGTGCATACTGCACTTTCATGTATCTTACAGCTAGGGAACTTTAGAAACCAGTCTGGGTTGCACATGTCCTATCAATGCGCGGGTAGATAATCGCCTGGTCTTGTTTATTCGACCAAGTGAAATAATCCCCTCGCCTCTTTCTCATCTAGATTGGCAACCACCATCATCTCCTCCAAATCAGTATATTCAGAGGCCGTTACCTGGTTTCCACCCACTCGATCCATCAATCCAAGGACATTATTGAAGTCACCAATGACCATCCAGGGGCTTGTCAAAGTCACAGAAATATTTTCAAGATCGCCCATACCTCTCGCTACCGATCTAACGAAAGTTATGAGCATAGACAAATGTAGTCCATCGGATGAGTGAGTCCGCTAAATCATAGATGCCACAATGGATATACCGACGTATATATGTTGTAATTAACTTTAACCCTCTGATCGTTCCATAGAATCCAAATGCGTCCATTCGCATGTTTTGCATAGTTATCCAGATAACACCATTTATGACCAAAACGTTTCCTGATTTTTGCAGCATTCGATTCCTTTACCCTAGTCTCAAGCAAAGCAAAGAATACTAACATTGCTTAGTTGAGGCGGGAGCTAACCTCACGATGCTTAGCTACTTTGTTTAGCCCCCTTATATTCCAGGCTAACATTGATTTCGGGTTCGAGGATCATCTTGGTCAGTCAATTGACCCAAAGCCTCAAACCTGTTATGTGTGGGTATTGTGGATGCCTGTTCAATAGAGTAAGTACTAGAGTCTCCACCTGTTGCACCAATACCAGATTCCGTAGACCGTCCCCCTGGCTGAGCATCCGGTTAATCGTCGAAAGCAGTCCGCTTTGCTCCAAGATGTCAAGTTAAGGTTCGGCAACCGCTTTTTGTTTGCCGTTCAAAGACGGCGCAAGTGTGAGCACGACGCACCACCATTGTGTAAATCTTCTGAAAGGAGATATCTAAATAATTATTTCGAGATGAACTTATATTGTAAAAAAAAAAAAATCTAGATAACTCTAATAATTTAAATAACTTACTTAGAGATGTACTTATATTGTCAAAAAAAATCAAGATATATAACTTATTGAGAGCTGAATCTATATATTATCAAGAAAATCCTCCATATTATTAATCAAAACATTTATGTTGTCAACAACAATTTTTGCATATATGAAAACAAAATTTTTTAACAACATAGACATTTTATTTAATAACATCGATAATTTCTCTTGACAACGGTATCGAATCATATACACAAAGAAAAGGAAATTGAAAGTCTTCACATGTAAAAAGTTGTTGATAGACATGTAAAGATCAACACACCACCAATTAGCTCACGTGTGTCTCCTCTATCTTCTGGATCTGAAAATAGCACGTCTAGTACACGATTCATAGAACATTCTTAGAAGATTAGTTGAAGGAACTATGTCAAGCATAGATCCAAAGGTCCTCCAATTTGGATTCATGTCCATTAAGAAAAGAGAAAATTACATTTGGTACCCCTTAAATTGACCCCCTTCACAGATTGGTCCCTTCTATTCGAACAATAACAGATGGCCCCCTATAGTTGACCAAAACTAAACAACACTTCTCTCTCCTGCCATGTGGATTTAATTTTCTCTCTCCTTAAAAGAAAAGTTAAAACAAATTAAAATTTCTTACATTAATTAAAGTAAAGCAAAAATAACAGATGGATCTATCTGTAATTAGCTTCCACAAATACATGGAGCTATTTGTAATTGATTTTCAGGTAATTTTTGCTAATAAAAGTCCAAAAATACATGCACTAAAAATAATTTCCTCATAAACTTCTATGTAATTGATTGAACTTAATTATGTCCCTCTAAATCGTATGTGGAATTGAGGAAATTTTATCCCCAAATTCCATTTACCATTACTAAATAGCTATTTTAGTTATTTGTGGCTCGATGATAATGAAGTACTAGTAGTGATTAATTATTTTAATTTCATTAATGTATTTTTGTCGAGTGATCACAATTATCTCTTTTGTGGAATGTATTGTAAGAACTTGTGATCAAATCACCATGTAATTTGCTTATGTTTACAATGAAATGAAGATGATTAAATGGTGAAAAACCATTGTTAATGTGGTCTCTTGGTGTTATTGTTGGTGGAGAGAGCAATAGAAATGCATTAATAGAATATCCATTAAACATAAGAACTTGTTGGTCCAGATAACGACAAAGTAAAAGACTAGAGGGGGGGGGGGGGGTGAATAGTCTTTTAAAACTTTTGTCGATAAAAACTATTTATCAGATATCTGAATAGATATATGATAATTAGAATCGTGAGCGAAGACTTAATAAAGATAAGTGCGTAAACAAGTAATGTGTGTGTGTGTGTCAAGCTTAATGTAAATACGTAAAGGTAAATAACATGTTAAGTATAGTGGTATCCGGAGGTATGAATCCTCCAACTAATCCACTTGGCCTTCCAGACCTAGAATTCACTAGAATAGATAATCGAAGTTCTCCTTACAAAATCCTATTATAAGATTCCTTTAAACAAATGGTTCCCAACCAAATGTTCCCCGAGTTGTTCCCTGCTTTCTCACCAAGTACTTCAGCATCGTAAACCTTTTGAGTTATTCCTAGCTTCCCAAGCTAAGTACTTCCTATACTCAATAACCTTGAGTTATTCCTTAGTTTCCCAAATCAAGTACTTCCTATACTCCGAACCTTGGAGTTATTCCCCATTTTTCAAACTAAGTACTTCCGTATACGCCAGCTATGGTGTCGTTTTGGTTTGAGTTGTCGATGAGCTTCCTTAATAACTTATTCATTATTCAGATAGCTCGTGAATCAAGTATACTTAATACACTTTTCAATGTATGGTATCTTGTTCTTTTATCGACCCAAGTCTTAGATAAATGTTCAAGAGAATGAATCTCAGATACTTGATCTTCGCTTCAACTCTTTCACGATAGCTATGCTTGTTTAGGATCGTGACACTTAGAACTTCAAGAGTTACTCAAGATCAAAAGCTTTGGTCGCAATGTAAAGCTTTGAGGATAAGTAAGTTCCTTTGAGAGAGTAAGATGTTCAAAGGCTTTTCAAAGTGTGTCGTGTGTCTCTTCAAGCGCCTAAGTGTTGATATTTATAGATGGATTTGAGTGCCGCTTAATAGTATCCGTTAGCTCAAATTCAAACTATTGATATCTGTGTATAGTATCAGAAGCATGTTTTGTCTTCTTCTTCTTAGTCGCCATCGCTTTTATTCGCATATCTCCGTCTGCGGCATTAAATGCATCAGACTATACTTTTGTCCAGAGTGCCAACGGAAATATGCTTTGTATCAGAGACTAGTGTTATCTGATTCTTTGCACGTCCTTATCTTCAATCTTCAGATACCACTATTTATTGAAACAACTTTGTTTGCAATATATATATATTTCTTTTTCAGAAATGTGGTTAATGCTCAAGGTATCTGAGAATAGATATCTGTGGACACTTTCCTTGTTTTCAGATAGGCCTCTTAATTCTCAGATATCTCTCATGACATTGTATAAAACTATTCGTGTCTTCAAGATATCCGCTAAGATATTCGAAAAATGCCAAGAATCTTGTGCAGTTTCTTCAAGTCTTCAATGTTGTTGAGCTTGTTCTGCTTGGATGTCTTCTTCTTGGTCTTCTTTTCATAAAACAAAAATTACATTTTGAGACCTAACATCCTATACAAGATTAGCTAGACTATCATACTTAGTGAGTTTCCTCTTTTACAATGTTCAAGTGAACCAAGAGTACTAATCACCTTTCTGAGACTAAGATAAGTCATCATGTTGCTGATCAAAATCTAAACGGATATTTCTAACAAAATATCTAACAAATTTCCCAACAGAACTGAAAGCCAATTATGGAAGAACATGGAGAAATTACATCAAATATATGAACCTAATTTGATGAGCGCATCCACATGCTTAGCAGCCTCTTGAAGAAATGCATTATGCCACCTTTCACCATAATATGTCGTGGCCAGTTGAATATCCAAGATACCATGGAAGTCGGAGTACAGATGTTCTCGGACGAAGCTCACATGGGCCACACACTCAATGTGAATGAGCTCAAGCAATGTTGAAGCCCTCATACGTGGTCCAACCGCTGATCATCAGTGTTCATTTCTCTTCGTGAAGTTGCTAGTTTTTTAGCAAGAGTAGGGCTGTTCAAATAGTTTCCATGTTCGTCATTATGTATGTTTCCATGCATTCAAATATGTTAGTCTTATTATGTGACTCATCATACAATAAGAGTATAGCAAATTACTCAATCCCCACATTGGATGGGCGAATCTTTCTTTGATAACTCTTAATTTCCATTGTTACTTGTTGTTTCTTGCTTGTCGCTTCTTGATGGTTTGTATTTATAGATAAATTATAAAGATGAATGCATGGATATGGACATGAAAACAATGGAAGAATTGAATCACTTTTGGAATATGTATAATCGACCTTTGACCTTCATACATCGATAGTTCGATTTGTATTCGTGATATGCATTCAATCAATACAGGACCGTGCATTTATTTGAAGTCAATAAAGGGACCTAGTACATTCTTCAAAGATACAGAGAAATGATTAGAAATAGATTAATTGATCGACACCAAATTACTTGAAATTTACCTAAATTGACTAAACAAAATCTAAGCTAAATTACAAATAAGTCCAGCTTGAAATTGATTTAAATCAATTACAAATAAGTCCTCAATTTGTGATTGTTAATTACGTATACATCCAACACTGTGTCACCAAATAAAGGAGGAGAAAAGAAAAGGAAAAGAAAAGAAAATAGGGAAACAAAATTAAAGAAACTCAAAATCAAAATATTCAATGGCATTTTCGTTATTACCAACTTTGGTTACACATCAACAAAAAGCAATTCCATGTCATCATCAAGTTTGACTTTTCGACCCATTTGTAATATTGAAAATTGCTCGCCCAATTTTGGATGTAACAAGTATTGTTCAATAAGGGTCAATTTGTTATTAGATCGAATTTAAGGGGTACCATAAGAAAATTGCCCGAAAAGAAAATTAGTGTGTGGGTGGTGATTTTTATGGAATTATGAGATTTACAAGATTTGATTAATCACATGTATAAATAGTTGCAAAGGTTGAATATCATTGGCAGAATTATGTAACCAAAATTAGATGAAAATTGTAAAGGTAACATAACCAAATACGCATTAACTTGGCATAAAAAATAAATTTACCCTGATTATAATTGTTTTGTAATTTTTTAATCTAAAAAAATGAAATAATTTCTCACATTGATTTGAGGCCAAAGTACCATAGCTAGAATTGATAATAAAAACTGGTTTTTATAATATATGGATAGATCTCATCTTCACATGCCTAAAAATTGAAAATTAATTTATTACTTTATTCTTTACCTTCTCACCTCTTCTACTTATTCACTATCTCCTACGACTATTCATTATTTTTCATACATAAGTATTTAGAGAAAAGTCGAAAGCTAAATTCAAAAATATAAAAAAATGTAGAGAGTTAATTAATACAACTTAAAATGAATTTCTTTTTACTTTAATTTTGTATTAGAAAATGTCCAAGTAATTAGAAAGCGCTTCAAGTATCATTTATGCACATGCGGATCATGTGTGCTTGAAAGTAAACCATCAACTTTAGAATATAGTAGCAAAATATACAAAAGTGCCAGAATAACCAAAAGTGCACAAATGGTATGGTCGTATGGATATATATATATATATATATATATATATATATATATATATATAATCGTATATTTTAGTTTGTCCAGAATGTTTGATGCTAAACTATTTAAAATGAGTATCTTTTTGAATGCTTGATGCTACGTTAATTATTTATAATGTGTTTTAATGAATCGTTTTTAATTTTTAAAATTTCATTGTTTCATTTTATCTAATAATTAAATAAATTTATATTTTATTTTAATGAATAAAACAATTTATTTAATTAATAATAGTATTCAAGATTGGTGTCTATAGATTCGTCTTGTCACGATTAATTCAAATATATGTTAAAAATATTTTTTGAATTTTTGTAGATAAAGTTATATGAGATTAATATTTTATTTTAGTGAATGAAATGATTTATTTAATTAATAATAATAATAGTAATAATAATCATCTAATAAAAAATACTATTCATGGACTTCCGCATTTTCAACAACCATAGATATAAAATTTTGTCACCAAGTAATAACATTGCTCACATGATCTTAGCAACAACACTACTACACTACTACGTTCCCCTTAACCGTAAAATCAAAATTTCACGTAGGATGGATGGAATTTGATGAATCTGGTGGGTTTAGCTCATCAACTTTATATATTATATTATATTATATTATATTATATTATATTATATTATATTATATTATATTATATTATATTATATTATACTTTCTATTTCAGAAAAGTGTTACATTTTTTATATGTCAATCGTTCTTCGCTTGAATTTACTCTTAAACGATATTAATAAATAAATTATTAAAATTATATAATGAAAATTTAGTAATTAAATTTTTATTATATGATTTTATTAAATTATTTACTATTATCGTTTATGAGTAATTTGTGGTCAAACTCGAAGACAGTTGACCGGTCAAAGTCAAAATGTAACACTTTTTCTGAAATGGAGGGAGTATTATATTATATTATATTATATTATATTATATTATATTATATTATATTATATTATATTATATTATATTATATTATATTATATTATATTATATAAGAACACCTAACTGATAATCTAAGTTTTAAAACATTAGCATCAGTTCCTCACGTTTAACCTAACAAAACTTTATGCAACAAAATTCTCTCCCCCTACCCGGAATCTGCTCAACCGTAGAATCAAAATGTATAATTGAAAATATAAATATCTATTATATATTGAAAATATAAATATTTATTGATATAAACATAAACATTTTTTGGAGTTTTGTAGATAAATTTATATGAGACTTAATAAAAACTATATATGCAGCCAACATACAAAAAATAAACAGTAAAATATATACTGGTTGAAAATGCAACTAATTCCACAAAATTTCACATAGGATTGAATTAATTTAATAAATGGTCTATTTTTTAAATTTAATTATTTCATTTTATCTTATTTAATAAATTTATATTTTATTTTAATAAATAATATAATTTATTTAATGAATAATAGTATTCAAGATTGGTGTCTATTGATTCGTCTTGTCACGGGGAATTCAAATATATGTTCAATATATTTTTCGAATTTTTGTAGATAAAGTTATATGAGATTTAATAAAAATTATATGTGCAACCAACATACCAAAAAATAAACTGTGAAATATGTATATACCGGTTGAAAATGGAACTAATTCCACGTAGGATTGAATTAATTTAATAAATACTCTATTTTTAAAATTTCAGTATTTCATTTTATCTTATTTAATAAATTTATATTTTATTTTAATAGATAAAATAATTTATTTAATTAATAATAGTATTCAAGATTAGGGTCTATGGATTCGTTTTGTCACGAAGAATTCAAATATATGTTCCATATATTTTTCAATTTTTTTTAGATAAAGTTATATGAGATTTAATAAAAATTATATATGCAATCAACATACCAAAAATAACATTGAAATATATACTGACTAAAATGTAATTAATTTCACAAAATTCCACATTGGATTGAATGAATCTGGTGAGGTTTAGATCATTGTGTTTTACATAATATATGGATGGATGGATGGGGTGAGCGCGGGCGGGTTTTTACGAAAAATCAAACCCACCTATGGCGGGTGATTATAATTATAAACCGAGGCGGGTGGAATATTTTTTCAACCCACAGCGGTTCGGGTGATAAAGATGGCGGGCGGGTGGCGGGCGGATTTGCGGGTGAATGTAGATAAAAATGGATGTAGTAAAAACTTGCAACTTGTGGAGATGTAAATGTGCAAGTAAAAAAAAATCAGCAACAAAGAGTATATTCTGAACAAAGAGGGTAGTGATTCTTTTGAAGTAGTTATCCTTCTTTACTTAATTTTAAAGATTTTCATGCAGTAATGGATGAAATGTTGACCCGAGAAGTTGCCAACTTGTGTTATTTTGCTTGAATACATGACATAAGCTGAGAAGAACGAATGCTGAGTGCAAAAATGAAGATGAAATAGTGCTTAAAGAGAAGAGTTGTAGGCTAACTTAAACTATATCTATAGTCAACGATATAAGCGAAGATACAACTTCTCTAGCCGATGGGTCTCCTTATACTTAAATTCGCAAACATATTGCTACATGCATACATACATGCATAAAAATGGCGGGTGGATCGCGGGTTGCACCCATCCAACCCACCACCCACCCACTAATGGAGGGTGAAAAAAAAAATTAACTCACCACACATTTTATAAAAAAATCAGTTGGCGGGTGCGGGTGAAAGGCGGGCGGTTTGCGCGGGTGGGTTTTTTGCACAGCCCTAGATGGATGCATTGATGGATTGATGGATGGATACTAACTAATATATTTTAATCAAAAATTGCATTGATGGGTATTTTAATCAAAATACCCGAAGGGGGCCTTAATTCGTTCTCGCGTTTTTGAAGGAGTTGGAGTAAACTGGGTTGGAGTGAAATGATGAATCTATTTTTTCGCCTCTTTGAGAATAAATCCGAATTCTGGTACAGAGTAGTCGGATCTATGAGATTACAAGGACGAGTACAAAGAATTCGACTAAGGTCTGAATAATCAGGAATCCTACCTTCTTTTTTATCCGAACAATCCGAAGTAAAGAAGTTTTTCTTCAACGGATCATGCAGTCTTCAGAGATTAGAAGTAGATCTTTTCGATGTAATGAGAATGTGCACTTATTTGATCTTGATCCTTGTGGAGGAAAGTGAGACCAGACTGATCCGCACGGCCTCCTAATAATATCCATAAATGACTTGTTTTTGGTAATAGATGAACATTCTGATGTAAATTCTGCATGATACACATCGGTGCTCCAAGCATCTCTCCGTCTGAGTCGAATAAATATGTTTCGAACCTTCTCTTTAAAATTCAAAGTGAATGTTCCTTCAATCTCAAAGAATCACATATTCGATTCTACATATTGATTGTTTTGAACTAAAAGAAAACTTTGGGGTGGAATTTTGACATTATGTCAAGATCTTCACTCTCAATAGTTACATACAAGTCTATAGAACATAGAAATGCAGATGTCCGTGGTGTGTACGCTGCCGGATGAACCAAACCTCATTGAATTTGATTTTTCCATTCGAGGGAGATCACACATGTTCTATAGTACCCCGTGAATACTCCGCCGTATGAAAAGTTCTTAGTGTTAATTGTACCGGTTCTCCAATCGATCGCTCTACAATAATACCAATGTTTCTCCCAATTCAACGAGGTCGCCATGAGCAGACTCACCATAACATAATTGAAGATCCAAGACGAACTCCTACAAGTAAAAGGAGTTCAAGAGCTATCGTTGGGCTCAAGGGTTATGAATCGATTTACAAGTCCAATCCCAATGTCTTGATTTCGAGTGGCAATACATCGCATCTATATATATATTATCGGCCAATACACGATCGATTAATGTTTCGATCAAAATCCTTTATGGCATCATCCCATTCCGAGTACTCGAAATACCACGATGGTGCTACAACTGCTCGACGACAACAATGTGTTCAACTACTTCAACAAGTCTTCGCAGAAGATATCCAACATCGGATGTTCAGACAAAGAATATCCACAACCCCTTTACGGGCTCCATAGCAAGAAATTATATATTCGTTAAAGAAAGCCCTCGCGAAATTGCTTTGAATCGGTAAATCAATCATTTGCCCCGAGGGTCCGACATTAATCCCGCAGATACCTACTAATTGATGGACTTGAGATGCATTTCCTCTAGCTCCTAAAAAGACATTATATGAATCGATTAAAGGGTAGTCATCCTAAAATTAGATTCATTTCTTGTCGCAAATATTCACTTGTATGCACTATATTTCAATTGATTGTCGAATTTTTCTACCGCGGTACATTCCCATAATGATGATGTTTTTCCAAAATCAAACTTTGTTGTTCAATTTGAACTAGCCATCTCTTCGAGGGTATTGTTAAAAGATCATCAATTCCTAATGAAATGGATGTAGAAGTAGCTTGTTGAAAACCAGTCTTTACTTGATCCAGATGTGTGATGTATATGCCATTCAAGTGATCTATTAATCGACTAATAAGGCCTTTTATGGTAGTGTCGCTATCACTTTATTGTGAAATACCGATCGCACGCTCGCCACAAGTACCTCCCTATTCTCACGAGTCGGATTCCACAATGGGGTTTGAGTTAGTGGTTGGAAAACTTCCTTTTCTCGATCTTGATTCGTATCAATTCGTAATTACAGCCCATTGAAATATTATAACGACAATAAAATTCTTACGCTTCCACATCAAAGTGGGTGTTCCACAACTATCTTTGTTTTCATTTCCATTATTATTATTATTATGCCTGGTGTTACACAACTATCTTTCCTAATTCTCGAATAAAGGAAAAGAAGAAGAAGAAAAGAAGGACGACTCGGGTCAACCTATAGTGTGACTTGTATGAAATAAATAAAGAAATCAATTCAGATTCAATTAGTACTAGTCTCAAGATTTGCTTAGCCCGGTTAGGTACTGCATTTAACGGCCCCGAGAAAACCCCAGATGGCTTCTTCGATTCGATAAAGAGAAATATGACCACAATGGTTCAATGTATAGAAAAGAATTTCTTTTTTAGACTTCTGACTATTAGATAGTGTCCATAAATCTCATAATAAGTGCCTAAGGATTCATAGTGAACTTCGATAGGAGTTTCACTTGAAGAAATAATGCGTTGATCTAATCGCCACCGGAGCCACAAAGGACTAGCTAAATGGATTCGTGTGTGTGTGTATGTATGTATATATATATATATATATATATATATATATATATATATATATATATATATATATATATATATATATATATATTGGCTTATGCCAAACAATAATATAACTAACTTCTACTAAGGCTCTGTTCTCTTCAACTGAAAACTCATTCAGTTCAGTTCAGTTCAGTTCAGTAAATTTCAGTTGAAGAGAACATAACCTAACTTTTCATATATTCATATCTTTTATATGGTATCACGAGCCATGTAAGACTCTAACGCGCATTGGTCGTCCTTTCTTTTTCTTTTTTCTTTTTTTCTTTTTTCCCTCCTTCCATACCCATGATACTGGCTATCAATTCTTTCTTTTCATCCCTTGCCGTTATTCACAAAAGGGAAAAAAAAGCGGCACACCTTTACCATTCTTCAATCTTCAAGTAATGCCTCCACGCCGAAACGTTGGCCAATCGACATTAGTACTATATACATATTTTTTTTTCCTTTTATCTTCTTTTTCTTTCATCACGCCATTGCCTTCCTTTTTGTTTCCATCGGCCGATACAGTACATATAAATTCCCAATTGTTCAAATCTTCACAAATCCACAATTCCCTTCTCAAAAACTAAGTCACTGTGCCAGTCTGTTGTCCCAAGCTTATTCCGCTGTTACCATGAGTCGATTAAGTCTCCAATGAGCATAGATTCTATGGTTCTTATTTTTATTATTTTGTTTTCTTCCGCTTTACACATTCAAACCATTTAAGACTCAAACGAGCATTGGTACTTTCTTATATATTTGTTTTCCTTCATTGTTACCTTATTAGGTACGTACTTTCAATAGTACTAATTTGATCGATCCATCCGATCAGATTTCTTTCAAAACCAAAACCGGTAGCCATGTATAATCCATCAACAGATGTTGCTCGTCAAGTTTGGAACTAGATTTTCGACATTGAACTCTCTCTATTCACAATTACTTGTCCCACTTCGACCATGGTTCAGGCTTGACACCAAGTTTTCGCTCAGATTCACCATGCCATTTCAGACGCAGCACCCAGATACATCATGTCCCCAAGAATACTATCAACTTACGGAGGCGCACCTGGCGCACAAACCATCTAAAGAAGGAGTACCCGTTTTGAGTTTTTGCATTCCAAAATCGCCAGAATCGATCGACGTCAATTTTACGGGCATATTAAGGATGTTGATTACTAATGAAATTCTACCTTGTTTAGTTATATTCTGTTGGGACTTGATATATTCCTTTTCGAGTAAGGAGTGGAACTCCAATCAATAAGATAGCTTTTTGGCCAAATAAAACAATGAGCCTTTTTCATAGCAAATATGGGTACTTATCTTCTATATCATATATTAATCCAAAAAGGATTTGAGCCATTCTAGGCTATCCACATCATTTAATTAGTTGTCAAAATCATATTCTCTGATTGGTCAATTCATTTGCTTGGTTGTTAAATTATTTTGTTTTGATTGGTCTAATTTTGTCGATGTGGTATGATCTCGACAAAGTCGAGCCTTCAAACCACGCTTATGTAGAAAACGGTTCTCTATTTTGAAGATAGCATTTCAACAGTCATTTATTTGTTTAATTGTCTTAAACATGGAAAATAGATTTTAACCATAAAGACAACATTTTGTGTTACTTCACGATTAAAGGTAAGGTGATGCAACTGATAAAAAATGAAATATTTATGCGATGTTCTAAACTTGGTTAAGGTGTCCTACATAATCATGTCAAAAATATCAGATTATATTTGAATTGTGAAATTGCAATTTCGACATTAGAAATTCTAGAGGGACGCTCTATAAATTTGTCGTGTATCATGCACTCAAATTTGTCATGTATCATAACTGAGAAGATCGAGTTGGTTTTTAAATTCACTCAAATTTGGTCATCATACATGCAGAGTTTAATTCGTGGACAACTTGAGCCATTTTAAAGTGTCCACCTCAAACAATTATGTGGCAAATTCTTATATTGTGATTGGTACATTATTTAGCTGACTGTTAGATTCTTTTGTTCTGATTGGTCAAGATTTTAAATCCTGGTGATGTGTTATGATATGCACAAAAGTGCAATTAAGCAAACATTCTAAGTACAAATTTAATTCTCTGTTTTGTGCTAAACGTGGAAATTTTAATAGACCATAATAACTCAATTCTATAAATTTAATTATCTGTTTTGTGAGAATTTTTAAGGAAAGTTGACAAATTCAGATCTTAAAAAATACTGTATTAATGAGGATCTAAATTAGTTTAAACCATTCTAATCACCACGTCCAAAAATTCAACATTTTACATTTGAATATCTCCTAAATATCACATTCGGTAATCCCCATGTTTCATTCATTCACTCATATCTGCAGCCTGTAGGAAGAGAGTGTAGACTGTAGAGGATTCATATTCTTATGCATATGTATAATGTTTTATACAATATCAGTAATGTTTTATGAGTGAACATTTTATATCATCTTTTATGTATATGTATATCACTGATGTTCTTAATAAATTATCTAATATTTTTTTATATAAAAGTAATGTTTGTCCATCCCTTTTAGTTTCTCCATAAGACCGTTTCTCAGGAAACTTACTCAAACTTTATAGGTGAAAGCTATAAAAATTGTGTCTGGGAGATCATGTGGAGATTTTAATTGAGTTCGTTAAATCAAAATTGGTAAGAGTCCAACTAAAAAAATGACAATTCAAACAAAAATGAACTGAAGATTAAATTTTAGTGGACGCTTAATGGCGTGCCAAACAGCCGGTTAATTCTCCTTAAGTTCCTCACAGACAGATTTTCATAATTCCTCTGTTTTATTTTAAAATTATTTTGCTGAGTAAGCTTCCTAATGTAACATCTATTCATAAGTTATCTATGGATTCACCTATGTTGTCACTAAAATTATTGATGTTATAGATAAAAACGTCTATGTTGTAAATAAAATGAATTTTTGGTATACGAAACACCAATGTTGACAACATACACGTTTTTAATAATAATATTAATAATTTTATTAACAATGTAGGTTGGTCTTTAAATAAGCTATACTTTGTGCCATTTGTTTAGTTGCATTTTCTTATTCTGCTATGTAACAAATGCCATGTCATGTTCGTTCTGTACACGGGAGATTGAGAAGAAGTTGGAAACATAGTAATAAATCTTGATTTGAGCCTTTATTAATTAGATTAATTAAATGAACTAAGTAAAGAATTTAATGTGTTTGAGGGATAAATTCTTGCCAGAAAATGAGACATGTCAACAGTGGGGGATAATATAGAAATGCAATACATGACATTTGTTGTGGTACGAAGGTCATGCAATACTATATATAGTAAATATAAAAAAGACGAACAAACAATAACATTATTACCGATAACGTTATTAATTAGATTTATTTTATATTCAATATGTTTTTTTTTCTTTCTAATTTCATGTTAAAATTATTCCAATCTAGTTTGCCATATGTCGAGATTCAAGCAAGAATTTGCTAAGTGGATATTTCATGTCAGTGACAGTGTTGATATCAAGATTCTCGATGCTATACTTATTTGAGAAATGAGTAATTCTATTTCCACCATTATGATAGCAAATATATGTCATTATTGGAGCATTTAACCGATCCATCACTTGACTCAGAATATTTCTGATCATCGATTTTTCTCTTACATCGACTAATGTTGTAGTTGATGAGATTAATAATTAATTTGTTATGTCGAAGATGGATGTGAATGTGTCAAGTACTCAAGTAGGGATATCATTACAAAGGTGGATGTGTTGAGAATTGTCACGGATGTTTTCAAAGCTTCTGAGAGCTCAAGGTTCGATGGATGCATGTATGATCATGATGATGCAAAAACATATCATCGAGGCAAAAATGATATGTAAAATTAATGTAAGGAAAAAACTTTTTATTCTTATGATGATGATCCAATCTCAGGAGACCAAGTCCCCATTCAATTTTGATAAATGTAACATCATAAAGTTTCAGAGAGTTTAAAGGTATTGAGAATGTTACTTATACCATAGAGGTGCACCCTTATTCTCGAACCTCCCGTATGACTCAAAGTTAGGCGTTTACTCTAAAGCAATCATAGTATGGGTAGGTGATCCACTATATAAGAAGTTTATCTTCATGCACGAGTGACAACAGGTGCAAGGAAAGAATATGCACGTTGGTTTTGGGCCAACATATCATGGGAAAAGCATATTAGAGTAATAAAGTTGTCATTCGACCCACATGGGGACGGGTGTTATAAATGGTATTAGACCGAACAAATCGTTAACGATAAGGGTAGACACTTGTTAGGCATCGCACGAGAACGCTCATAATTTAAGAGGGGGTGAATGTAATGTCTCAAATTTTTAAAAAGATTAAATTGAGAGATCGCTAGCATACCAGTATAGTGTAGTTTTCTTTTTGAGAATTCATACATAAGGAATCCATAAAAGCATGCTTTCGTTGGAACAATATTATAAATCTTGGATGAGGCATTCATATGTTCTCCCAGTGTGAAAAAAATGAAATGTGTGGATTTATGGAGTCAGAATATCACCTAAAGAGCAGTACATGGGTAACCACTCTAGCCAACAATAGGATGAGGCGTTACAAGACTACCCATATATTGGTCTAATTTGCTATGACAATAAAGAAGAGCCAGTGACATTATCTCACTTTCACGTCGAGATCCACCATCCTCACCTGTATTCACCCAATGTTACTTACATGTTGTATTTTCTAGATTCACTATCACGAATTGACAACTTACTGGTCATAATGGGCACCTGCATCTCTATCTAGAACCTTTTAGTTGAACATGGTCCGCATTAGATTCAAAATGTAAAACCGCATCACCAGATTTTAGGAATGGGTCGAATCGAGAGTTCGAGATCCGTTGTTAGATTTTTTAATAGAATCATACTTCTTTCTTGGATGCACAAATTATTATGAAACACATTACAAAATCCTAAAAAAAACAGATTTCAATCGGACGGTTCTACTTTGTTCGTACCAACGTGCACAATCCCGTTTAAAATAATTATGTCCGGGTTAGGGTATCTGCTGGAAACTATGTCATATCCATGTAACAAGACCAAGACACTACATCAATCGGGTCGTAATAGTTTATGTTAGTTTATATAATAATTTTTTGGTGACCTCTCAACCAATTCAATTTTTTTTTACCAAAACATATCAAGAATAATACTCCCTCCGTCCCGGTTTCATCTTTCCGCGGGCCCGGATACAAGTTTTAAGAGAAAATTGAATAAAGTAGGAGAGATGGTGATAAAGTAAGAAAGAGAGTGGATAAAGTATGACAAATAGTAAATAAAGTAGGATATAAATTTTCCATTTAAGGGATGAGAAGATGAAGTTGGGACAACCCAAAACGGAATGCGGAAAGATGAAACTGGAACGGAGGGAGTATTAGTGAAAAAGTTTGGGGACCACCCAAAAATATTTCTACCGAAACATGTAAAGAATCATATTAGTGAAATCTATATAATACATTAATCAAAAAATATTTAGAGCCATTCTAGAGTGTTCAACTCAAACTATTATTTGGCAAAATAGAGAGCTCTTATTGGTCCATTTGTATCCTTGATGTCCAATTCTTGAATTCTGATTGGTCAAAACATTTTTATTTTTATGATGTGTTATGAGTCGCGATTATTTAATCTCTGTTTGTATTTTTAGAAGACTAAATGGTTTGGATCCATACTCATACTCTACTTTCTCAGACCATACCCACCAATAAATGTTAATAACGGTCTCGGGTACTAAACGAGTTCAAAACTCAAATGCACTGGAGGTTGCATGAAAAGCTACAGGTACCACTACAAGAATACTGGCAAATAAAGACAAATATTAGCGACGGATTCTATCCGTCGCTAAATAGCGACGAATCGCTAAGGATTAGCGATGGATAGAGCGTTTCGCTATTCATCGAAACATTGCAAGCCTTTGAACCTGAATTTTTACAAATGACATTATTTTCACTATACACGTCGAGTATCGACGGGTCATTTACTAGTATACACCTGGAAACCAACTTCAAGCGACATCACTACTAGCTAGAGAATAGGAAATTAACTACCCACTAATCAGATAATGGAACCATTATCTAGCGACTAATTATAGAATACTAAAACTAAAGTAAACTAGAAGCATGACCAATTTTCTGAACTGAACTGAATAGAACTGAATTGTAGTATAAAATATAATTAAGCAGAATCGAATCAACCGAATCGAATCAATCGAATGAAGTTGAAGATAACAGAGCCAAGGCTCATTATCTTTAATCGTAATTTTCCGAATCGAATCGAATGAAGCCAAATACAGTAATATAAAGATGTTTCAAGTCTCTACATGTGATAGTCACGAGTCCAAGATGGCATATGGTGATTCCTCTTGGGCCTCAAGCTACTAGATGATGCATAGGACTTGTCTTGGGCCGTAACAATACCCTTCCCCTTAAATTGGGCCTTGTCCTCAAGGCCCAAGCTCACTTGACCAGGCCCTTTTGAATCTTCAATCTCTGGACAACTGTTATTGGGAGGCATGATGCTCTGGATGAAAGCACCAAATTGTTGGGACTTAGATGTATTCCTATGAGAGTCTTATAAGATAGTTTTTTGGCCAAACAAAACAATACTAAAACTTAAAAGAGTCTTATATACTATGAGAGTCTTGAACAAATACATAATTTGGACGACTTGCTTTCTATTCAAATTCACTTGATCCTATGCCAGTGTTCTAGAATACTGATCTAAAAACATTACGATTAATATAAATACCTTATTTTTCTTTTTTTTCTTTCATTTCCTTCTTTCTTCTCTCTCTCTACCCTCTCCTCTTCCTTCCCCTCTCTCTCTTTTCCGATCACATTTCCGGCAATATCTCCGCCGTCCGACCACCAATCTTCAATCCGATCGCATATTCGAGTAGCCCATGGCGGTCTTCACCTTTCAACCGGTTTCGCTTTTTATTGGTCGACTTTTGAAACGGTCATGAATTTGAAGGCTTTTCCGCGATATCTCGCCGTCCACCACCAATCTAAAATCCGATCGATATTCGAGTAGCTCATGGTCCGACCCACCTTTCTACCGCTTTTGTTTTTCATTCGTCGACTTTTGAAACGGTCATTGAATTGCTTTTCAGCTTGTCTTCTCCATGGATCTCACTACTCAACACATATAAGTCATAACATTGTTGTTTCCTCGATTTGTTTCTTATCTCGATTCTTCGTTTTTCATTTTCGCTTGGTTTTGGTGATTTTAGTGATTTCGGTATCAGATATTCGTGTAATTGTTGATGTTTCAACCTTAATTGTGCATGTTTGACAGAATTGTTTATGTTTCATGTTTTCTATATTTTCAGTTTGTTTTTCTTAGCTTTTGCTTTGTTTGTTTGTAGTGTTCGATTATGTTTAGGTTTTCATGCAAATATTGTATGTTTAATTGTAAATAGATGATGTTTTGATTTCATTACTTTATGGTTAGGTTTCGTAGTTTTTAAAAAAATCGCCTATGCTTTTGTGTGAATTATACATGTTTATGTGTAAATAGTTGATGTTTGTTATATTACTTTATGGTTAGACTTCATGTAGTATTGTTTTTAAATTGTTTATCGTCAGAGTGTAATAGTCTATGTTATGGTAAAATTGTGTATGAAGCTTGCCAAATAGTTGAAACGGTCAGGTGAATATGCTCATGAGTGTGTCCATCGAGTCCCATGTTAGTGTGAGGATTGTCTCATAAGCCAACGAGTTATGCAATTGCTTGTCTATTGTTGTAGTGTAATAGCCTATTGTTATGGTAAAATTGTGTATGACAGTTGCCAAATAGTTGAATGTATGTGTGAATATGCTCATGCATGTGTCCATTGAGTCCCATGCTAGTGCGAGGATTGTGCCTGACAAGCGAATGAGTTATGCAACTTGGTTGTCTATTGTTAAACGTAGTGTAATACTATTGTTATGGTAAAATTGTGAATGCATTGCCAAATTGTTGATGTGTTTTTGCATATACTAGGTTTTCGTGAAAATGGTACGAATAAAGAAAACAATTGATGATAAAGATGGAGACGTGGATGGAGGAGTCGACGAACAATTCAAGGGTGTTTTATTTGTTTGCAAAGATGATTGTAGTTTGGATATATTGATTTTAAATTTTTTTGTATTGTTTTATATGTATGACATTTATCGATTGATAAATGAAATTGATTTCTATGTTTATTTATAAATATTGTGTTTTTGGGATAAATAGATTGTCATCAATAATTTTATGCTAAACATTGACAATTATATATCAAACATAGACAATTTGATCCAAAGTACCAATATGACTGGATGGACACATGAAATGAGCTGTGTATTGTAAGGAAAAAAATACGGCAAGGGTGTCAATTCGCCAAAAAAATTATGTCAGATAGTTTTATGTATAAATTGTCTATGTTTGTCTATTATGTAGGACTCTCAATACATTGTGGACTTTCGTGAGACTAATCACAAAACAATGACCCTTTTCATAGCAAATATGGGTACTTATATACACCAAAACTGTTAGGAAATTTTGTTAGATATTTTGTTAGAAATATCTTTAGATTTTGATTAGCAACATGATGACTTATCTTAGTCTCGTAAAGGTGATTAGTACTCTCGTTCACTAACATTGTAAAAGAGGAAACCCACTAAGTATGATAGTCTAGCTAAATCTTGTACATGATGTTAGGTCTCAAAATGTAATTTTTATTTTATGAAGAGAAGACCAAGAAGAAGACATCCAAGCAGAACAAGTTCAACGACATTGAAGATTTGAAGAACCGCATAAGATTATCAAAAGCTTTACAGATACCTTGGTCGACATCTTCAAGACACGAATAGTCTTAAACAAGTCGTGGTCACAAGAGATATCGAGAACTGGAAGGTTTTCTCAAACCAGAAAGTGCCCACAGACATCTACTCTCGATACCTCGAGCCTTAACCACATTTCAAAAGAAATATATTGCAACAAAGTTGTCTCAATAAAGTGGTATCTGAAGATTGAAGATAAGGACGTGCAAAGAATCAGATAATACTAGTCTTTGATATTGAGCATAGTTCCGTTGGCACTACAGGAGAAAAAAAAAGTACAGTACAATGCATTTAATGCACGGACAGAGATGTCTGAATAAAAGCAACGGTACCTTCTGAAGAAGAAGACAAACTCACAAAGATTATACACGTATATCAATAGTTTGAATTTGATTTGCTTCAACGGATACTATTCAACGACATTCAAATTCATCTATAAATATCAACACTTAGACTACTTGAGAAGAGACCTTGAACTCCATAAACATGTGTCAACAACATATTCTCTCAAGCAAACTACTTATCCTCAAAGCTTTACATTGACCAAAGCTCCCGATCTTAAGTAGCACTAAAGTTCTAAGTGTCTCGATCCTAAACAAGCAATCGCTATATGTGAAAGAGTCAATTGAAAGATCAAGTATCCGAGATTCATTCTCTTGAACATTTATCTAAGACTGGTCAAGAAAAGAACAAGATACCATACATTGAAAAGTGTATTAAGTATACTGATTCACAGAGCTATCCGATTAACCAAAGTTATTAAAGAAGCTCATCCGACAACTCAAACCAAAACTAACACCATCACCATGGAGTATGGAAGCACTTAGTTTGAGAAACTAAGGAATAACTCAAGGTTATCGAGCACAGAAGTACTTAGCTCAAGCTAGGAATAGCTCAAAAGGTTTCGAGTACATGAAGTACTTGTCAGGAAAGCCGGGAACAACTCGGGGAACATTTGGTTGGGAACCATTTGTTTAAGGAATCTTAGAATAGAATTTTTGTAAGGTGACCTCAATTATCTATTCTAGTGAATTCTAGGTCTTTGGAAGACCAAGTGATTAGTTGGAAGATTACGCCACCTCCAGATACCACTATACTTGCAGTGTTATTTACTTCAGACTTACATTTCAAAGAACACACACACACTTTAATCAAGCTTCGCACTTATCTATCTTAAGTCTTCCAGGCCTGATCAAGTATCGATATTCTACACGTATATCGAGAAATAGTTTTATCGACAAAAGTTTTAAAAGACTATTCACCCCCTCTCTAGTCTTTTACTTTGCTATCTGACCAACAAGTGGTATCAGAGCAGAGGTTCACAAGCCTTCAAGACCAACCTAGATCCCCAGATAGGTGAAGGAACTTTGTCCATTTACGAGGACTATTTAATTTGTGTTAAGTGTGCAGAATGTCTCTCGAGTGATGCACCCGTTTCAAACTAGAGAACTACGAGAAATGGAAAATAACATGATGCTCCACCTTGGAAGCCATAAGTGACTTAAATGATCAAGTAATAAAAATGGCCCAATAGTCATTCAACAACTTAAACAAGTCATGGAGGTTTCTAATGGTAGAGAGAGATCAAAGCGAAGGATCTTCACAACCGACAAGGCCAACAAGTGGGAGATCTATCGTCAAGTTATTTATTTAACCAAAGCTCAGAGAACTCCTCGGACATCTAAGATGCCAAGAGAAATCGTCTCGATGGTCAAGCTCGTAATATCATCATCAGATCTGACTGAGCTCATACAAGGTGGGTGCTAAACGGGCGAAAGTTGCTCGCAACGATTGAAGAAATCAGGAACCGAGAAAACCAAAGAAAACAAGTTCGAAGTTCTCAAGTTGAAATTTCAAAATTTCAAACAAGGACCCAATCAAACTCGAAGAACTTGATTTCAGATTACCACCTCATGAGTGATATGGCAAAGACTTGGGGAAAGCAGATACTCTCACCGTAAAAGATTAAGACTATTGTCAAGTCTTAACCACAATCGAGCATACTAAATTCTTTTATTTTAATCAAGGTATGCCAAATATCACCCAAAGGAACTCTTCTCACATCTTGCTACGTTGATTATGAGACAACACAAAGAGAACAAACAACCAAAAGTTGCGTAATATTGCTCTAGTTGCTCAAGGAACTTCCGAAAAGAAGAAAAGCAAGGAAGAGATCAGGATGCTCTTTGCGCAGCAAATGAGCAAATATGTCAATGAGAAATTGAGAGAAGAAAAGCCAAAGAGAAGTCAAAAAGCATCTAGTTTCAACTATCACCAAGACAAAAATATGCAAAGCTCACGAACAAGCCATTTCGTAAAGCATCATGTATCGAGGAAGTAGAAATTGAAACGATATCTCGCTTCTATTGTCGTAAACCGGTCACTTCAAGAAGGATTGTCCGCCTTCAACAAACTAAGGACGTGACAAGAAAGATAGAAGAATCTTCAAGAAGCTTAAAGCTTTATTAATCAAGAAAGAAAGAAAATCCAAACTCAACTCGATGCTTTAGACTATGAGATGATCAAGATGACAATTCAGATGACTCAACCTTACCATCACCAAAATTATGTGGAGTTACTCATGATATAATCGATTTGCCTCAAGAAGAATGAAATGTGTGGAGTTGTCAGATTGACGGTCACATCTCTAACTTAGAAACTGTCTTATGGTCATGAGGTAACACATACTTCTTGTTATACTTATGAAAGTGATGAAGAAGAAATAAAGATCTAGAAAATCTCAGAAAGATCTTGACATCTATGAAAGGAATTTCTAATGATCCTAGCTAGAGCCGAAAATCTTGAAGAAAAAGAATTCTCTTGCAAAGGAAAATTTCAATTAGTTAAGATATCGAGAAAAGGATGTCAAAATGCATTTCTCAAAGCTCGATATCCTAGATCAAAAGTCACATAAAGAAGCAATGGCTGAATTACTAAAGAAATATGAAGATCTTCTTTCCGAGAACAAGGAACTCAAAAGGAAAGAATTATCTTTTCAATCTTATGCCAAAGCTAGTGACACTTTCATCAAGTACAATATTACTTAAGAGATCCTTCAGAAAAGAAAGGACTCAATGAATACAAACAGATTGTTCTATCACTCCAATAAGAGTGAGGAAAGAAGAACATTTAGGCATCAAAGAAGATGGTTCCATGCAATCTATAGTATCGGTCAAGACGAAGATTGTTGATAAAGGAAAGGCAATACCTAAACCTTTGTGGAAAAACAAGTCAAAATAAAATTGATGGGCATCGTCGAAAAGAAACACAACACCAAAAGTGTAAACACCACAAGGTTATGTCTCTCAAAAGGGTAGAATTGCGTGAGCCGCAAATTCTCTCATGTCACCTTTCCGTGAAAGAAATTGATCAACCAGACTAGCAAAGTCATTGAGAAAAGATCTCGATAGTTTCAAGTGCTCAAACGGTATTGGCTACAAAGGTATCAGAAACAACTTGCTCATGAATACAAACAAGAGCAAGAACGATGGTTAAAGGCTAGAATTGCTCAAAGCAATTATCAAGTGGAAGTCAATCAAGCCACCTAAAATCAATGCTGTGCTAGAAGAAATTTGGCAAGGAAAGCTAAGTTTGTTGAAAGCAAACTCGTAAACCCGAGTATCTCAGCACCAAATGGAGCACCTAGGAACACACCAAGGAAGAAAATAATTTTAATAATGATAATCATTCAATCGTAATTCTCCTTATGTTCCTATCAGACAAAAGAATGTTCCAAGGAAATTCATTCAAAATGGATTCCTACTCGAAGATTGTTTAGTCCTCGATGGTTCCAACTATAAATTGAGAACT
>JAIFAC010000336.1:0-120837 GCA_026545765.1 Plantago major
CCATCCAATCAGGTCCGCATCTTCGTACGTCCAGAGCTCTCTCTTTGGCTTGTCTTCTTCATACATATCGTTTCTCACGCAGTAACACGACCACTATCACTAGCAATGATCCTCGGCTTTCTCATCTTTCTCTCTTTGTCCGGAGGCTTTTCTTCCATCGGGTAACCTCAAAGCGTTGATTTGTTCGAGTTGTTTAATTTGACAGCTCTTTCATTGATGACATAGATCACTCATCACTAACGTCCGCCTCGATGGAGCATCATGTTGTTTTTCCATTTCACGGAAGCTTCCGCAATAGTAACCGGTGCAACGCTTTCGTAGACATACCTTGACACTTTAACATTACTAAATTATGTAGTCCTCAGAAGGGATAAAGCTTCTTCAGTACCTATCTGGGATCTGTGTTCGCGTATAGTTTGGGAACCTTCCTGGCCCGATACCACTTGTTATCGTCCAGATAATTGGCAAAGTAAAAAAGACCAGAGGAGGGGTGAAGTCAGGTCTTTAAAACTTTTTTGTCGATAAACACAGCTTTCTGTAAACCTGGGGATTCTGAGACATACTTAAATTAAAAGCCGGAAGACTTTTAAGGCATAGGTAAGCGGCAGAAACAATAAGTGTAAGGTGTGTGCTTTATTTAAATGCAAATATAGAAAGGTAACAATACGCGAAGTATAGCGGTATCCCTATGCCAGAATCCTCCAACTAATCCACTTCCTTTGGCCTTCTCAGACCTGTAATCTACTGTAATGAGCACTGAGTTCACTCAAAAAATCCTATTCTAAGATTCTTAAACAATTGGTCTTCAAACCAAATGTCCCCTCGAAAGTTATTCCCCCATCTCCCAGAAGCTAAGTACTTCCTCTACTCAGATAACCTTGAGTTATTCCCGATTTCCCAAATCAAGTACTTCCTCTACTCCACGCCTTGATGGTGTCAAGTTATAAGGTTTGTCGAGAGGTCGTGATAACTTTTCGCCAGTGTTTTCAGCCAGAGCCTAATAGAACAGATCACTTAATACACTTGTTCAGTTGTATGGCAATCGCTTCTTTTACCGACTCCAAGTAATTGATGTCCGCTCGGAAATGAGTCTTTAAAGGTTATCTGATAGTTCAACTCTTTCACTTAATAACAACTTTGTTAAGGTTCGTGACAACTTAGAACTACTAGTGATTCTTCAAGCAATGTAAAGCTTTTAGAAAGGGTAGTAGAGTGCTTGAGAGAATACTTTGCTAGATTGTAAGTTTGCGTTAGATCGTTTCTTCTGTATTTTTCAAAGATCTAAGTGTGTGATATTTATAGATGAATTAGAGAGTCTTGGGATGTTATCCGTTAGATACAATTCAAATTCACTATACTTATCTTGAAATGAGTACTGTAAGTCCTCGCCTCATATCTCGTAGAGGATCGTGGTTTAGCGGCTTTTTCTCGCCGATGCAATTAATGCACATGTACTATTTCTTGTCCTGTAGTCTTCAACGGATACATTAGCCTTTCTCGATGGCTTGCATGCTCCATACTATGATGTCATATGTTCCGTAATCATGTTTCAAAAGTAACTAAATGTACTTAAGAAAGGATTAAGGACATAGTCTTCCAGTGAGACTAAACCTTGGTGTCTTCATAAATCTTGTGCAATCTCCTATTTTGTAATCTTCGTAAAGCTCCATTGCTAGGAATGATCTTCATGGTCTTCTTGAAATAAAATTACACCGAGAGACCTATAATCCTAATACAAGATTTACTAGACTAATCATACTCATGATTTCTTTACAATGTTCAAGTGAACCAAGAGTACTTAATCACCTTTCCGCAAAGATAAGAACATGTGATGAATGATCAAATACTAATAGATATTCCTAACAGAATGATTTTACTTCAAAAACAAGAATTAATACTAAATCAAATAAACGGTTTTGATCAAATGATAGAAGGAACATGGTAGTTGATCCGATTATGCTAACTCGACACTAAGGTAATCGCTCATATTTGTCACACGGTCAAGATGTAAAAACAATCAATCCAATTCAACCAAGCTGTTTTTGAAGATTTCAAACTAGAAAATCATCATTTTGTCGTAATCGACGATTCTTAACCAAAACAATTCGTAATATTTCAAACTAGCGTATCGGATTGAAGGTTTATATGAAAATCTCAAACTAGATTTAACCTATATGAACGAATGTAAACCCTAGATTCAATCGCATAACCATCACATAACTACCGAAGTTCTCGAGTGTTTTAGCTAGTCATACTTGAAGCAAATACTTAGGAATTCAAAATCTTGCATACGCAAAGCATAAACATAAAGATAATCTAGCAAGAGCATACAATTTGACAGTGAAAAAGCACAATTGTATGGAAGCAATAGAGAATTATCAACTTACTAAGAATTCGGTCGATGGTTCATAAGAGAAAACCAAGTCTAAGTCAATCAATGTCGTAAACTAGGTCTATGAGCTTTTTCTAGGTAAAATTCGAGTAGAACCATTATTCTCCAAATTCCTAAGTCTAACTTAATACGAGAACAAAATGCCAAGATCGACAAAATAGGTGAATCAAGGACGCCATTATAGATCAAGCGCTGTTTAGTCGATTTTACATCGCCTCATTCGTCTTTTTACCGCCTTATTGCCATTCTCGTATAGTTCTTATGTGTTTAATTAGTGTTTGTTACGCTTGTGTTTTGTAGGTGTTCGTGAAAACGATTAAACCAAGGGCTAAACCAGTGCATTTAATGCATTAATGGAAGCATGGAAGTTTATGGAGCTGAAATTTGGTTGAAAAGTAGTTGATCGGTCGAAACGGAAGTTGATTCGAATTTGGACTAAGATTTTAGAGCCGCTAAGTGAAAGCGCTAAATTCAATTACGACGAGCAGGTTTGGCATTTTAGCCATAACTTTCGTATATGAACTTAGATTGACATGATCTTGGTGTCCACGACAGATAAGACCAAGTTCTACAACTTCCAAGAAGGAACCATTTCCAAATTCGATGTTTAAATATTAAAAAGGTAAAAACCAAAGGCAGAGGAAATCAAGACGCTAAGTCGAATCGACATCCGCCAAGAAGATTTTGTAAGTCCACCGGCGATGCCAGTGACTTCGGACGCCAGATGCCTTTTTCGGGCTGATTTTTGGCCTGCTTTCAGCCCAAAACGTGATTTTGAGTGTTTTTCACTATATATAACCTATTTTCGATCTTTTAGGGATAATATTCATTATTATTCTTCTTCTTTCGTTTTCACCCAGAACTTTTCAAGGAAATTACATACCTATTATTGGAGGTAATTGAACCGCTTATCTTGTAATCCAAAGATTGACATTGATTGGGAGATTATTCACATAGTTGATCGATTCGCTTCAGCTTCTTCAATTTCTACCTAGGGTTTGTGACAACGATGGTAAAATTGTATCAATCCTCTCGAATCTTTGTTTCTTGCTTTATATTATGTTTGGAGCCGCTTTATGTACAATATTGATTATGACTTTGCATAATTTATAGCTAAACACCCCGATTATGGGTGGTGACCGATTCAATGCATGCTAGCTAGGGTTCATGAGATTCGAAGTGCATCGGGTTTAGATTACTTGTGCTTTTTAGATTAATAGCATATCTTGCTATTCTATTCGATGTGCAATCCGTCAATATCACTGTTAGATTAAGCATTTGATCCTTGGAAATCAAAACGTTTTTCGCCTTGCTTCAATCTAACAGCTTAGTTGCAAACGGTAATAGTAGGATTAGCTAGATTGATCAGAGCTCAGTGTAATCGACGCCCACTAGTGCTATTCATTTTGAACTCAAGATTGTGACAACTTCATGAATCTATCCCGTGAATCGTATGTATCCTTCTAGCTAGCTTGTTTCACGCTACCGCCCATAATTCTCCTTATTCATATCATTGTCGCTTAGATTAACTGCTTTCTAGTTAGATTGCATAAGTAGATAGATAATATAGAACAAATTCACCAAGCAAACAACCTCTTTATTGCTATCTTCACAAGAATTACTATTCGTAAACAAGACTCATTTAGTTAAGACCTTCAAGATCGACCTGGTTAACTCCACTACACCACGGTTTTCAGAGTGTTGGATTAACTCTCGCCTTAAAATAAATTTAGAACTTTGATTCGACATATCGCATCGCCAAGAAGAAAACGGCATCGCCATGCAAAATCAAGGCCGCTGGCCAGACTAAGGTAATGGCGACGCTACCAAGAATCAAGGCCGCCATTCTTCCGGAAGAATATCTTGCTCCTTTTGACTCTTTTGACTCTAGTTCTTGGTATTTTAGCCTTCCTGCTCCACTTCTAGCATCCATACGAGGCATTGAACTCATATCGGTAGATGCATATAAAATACATCATTTTGAGTTCAATTGGCGCTTAGTCAAATACCTACAAAACATATAAAGAACAAAACGGTAAAATAATCTAGTAAAACTAATAAAACTAAACTCAAGGATGACAAAAGACGGTAAAAAAGACAAGTGATGAGACGATAATTTAGAGTCTCAGTTGGTCCTTTTTAGCGGTCTTTGTGACTCTTCGTCTTTAGTTTTATAGTGTTTTTTTGTATGTTTTTATGCTTTGGTGTTTTGGTTTTATTTTGTACGAATTAGTGATTTTGAGCCAAAGGTAAAAAAAAAGAAGAAGATTAACCAGGCTCGCCGCGGCGAGATTTTAAGAGGCTAGCACTGGATCATGAAGATGCTCGTCTTGAGATTATGCGAATCAATATACATTATGCAATGTAAGACTTGCCTGGGTAGACGCAGATCCGTAATTCATTTTTCCTTATTAGTTTAGATTTGGGACTTCTTCCCATATACTCTCTTTTAACCTAGTCCTTAGACATGCTCCAATACTCATACATTGACATTGTTACATTCCTGGAGCTTGGTTTTCACCTTGTTGAATCAACGATATCGAATTCCTGGTAATATCTGATAATTCTCTATTGTTTATCTCAATTCATGTTTGTTATTGCTTATCGAATTGTATAATCTTGCATGTGATTATCGACATGTCTATGTTTATCATATTCAATACCTTGAAGTCTTTGATCTTTGCTTCTACCATGAGTAGCTAAACCACTAACACGGTAGTTATGTGACAATGTACGATTCGCTTTGTGGTTAGATTCGCTCATATAGGTTCGCCAACTTCCGAATCTTCATAAAAACCTTCAATCCAATAAGCTAGTTCTAGATTCTAAAATCGCTTATGTTAAGGATCGTGGATTGACGACCCATTTCTCTAGTTCAAAACTCTCAAACAACGATTCGTCAATTGGAATGATTGATTTTATGTACACCGAACGCAGGATCCCTAGAGAGAATTAGCATTACTCGATCATAACGCTATGTTCTCTTCTCTCTCTGTGTCAAAAAACTGTTTATCTGATTTTCTATTTTCTAGTTATTAGAAGTAATCAAAAACCAAACAAATCAAACTGTTTTCACAAGTGACTGTTTGCTTTGAACTGCTTGGTAGCTTAATTGGTTCCTTAGCTAACGATTCGGGGTTATCATTGTCTTCACAACAAATCGCTACTACTTGTTTTCTAAGTATTAATTTGAGCTCATCAAATTTGGCGCCGCTGCCGAGGAATCAATTCCTATTGTAGCGGTTGATTGCGAATTTTTATTTGTTTGTTTTTCAACCTATTGTTTATCAGACTAATAAACTAAGATTCCTCGAGGTTTTTGATTGTGTAGATTTCACTACAGTTTATGATTGAAGGAGATCACAAGAACACCTTTGCAAACTCCAAGAATGAGATCGATAGACATGTTCGTCGGCTTAGAAGACAGAACTTAGCAGCTATCACAATGGTAGGAAACGGAGAGAATAACCAACCAATTGTTGAGGTGCCAGAGATCACCTATTGAACCTACATGCAGCCTAGTGAGATTAAGGCCGGGAAGTCGGCAGTTGTGCTTTCTAATGAGGCCAGGAACATGGAGATCAAGGCTTATCACTTCCATGACCTACCCAAGTACTATGGGATGGCTAATGAAGAAGACGTGATCAGGTTCCTAAAGGAGTTCAAAGCACTGATTGCTAGGATTCCGCTCACTGTAGAGTGGATCACTATTTCTGGTGTGGAAGTGAGGAAGAAGTTTTCCCTATGTGCATGCAGGATAAGGCTAAGAGTCGCTTCAACTAGCAGAAGCGGTCTCATGACTTGGGATGAGCTTTACAAGGCATTTTTGAACAAGTTCTACCCTGCAAAGAAGACTAGGTAGCTTCGAACCTAGATAGAGAAGTTCATGCATGAGCTATGAGAGTTTCATGAGGCTAGGGAACGGTTCTTCAATGAGCTTTCAAGGCTCCCTCACCATGTGATGAGTGAGATTGATTTGTGCTGCAAGTTTCATGAGGGATTGGACTGGGAGGTGCAGAACATGGTGGATATGATGTTTAATGGAACCATAGTTACAGCATCACCAGCTGCTTTGAATGAGGCTTTCGAGAAACTGTCTGCCATCTCTCAGCTTAAGGGAATGCGTGGAAGATCCAGGAGAGCCGAGGTGAAATCGTGGAAGAAGCATCGGGACCTAGTACTTGACCGGCCGTAATGTATTAAGGAGATGAGGATGTTCAATGTCTCCGCACTGATGTCATGTAAGTGAGAGGTGCAACTGTGGTAATTTTGGGCATGGAGCCGATGTGTAGCTTCGAGATTATGAATGAGAATCACTCGAGGTAGTCGATCGGGTGCATGTGAAGCAAGGGAACTACAGAGGTAATAAAGGAGGTAACACAGGAGGGCCTAGGATCCAAACCTTTAACCCCAACCGTGCCAACTTGAGCTATGGCTACTGTGACACCCCAGATTTTGACGTACCTTAGTACTTTTTATCCTTGCATGATTTATTAGTGTTATTTTATTTGTCTCGAAGTATATTAGAATTATTTTAGTATGTTGGTGAAGTTTGTATTAAAAGTTCATTATTTGTTTTAGAAGTCAATCTAACTTGTCAGTTTGTAATATGTGTGGTTATTTATTTTGTACTTTCTTTAAAGAAAAGAAATTATTTTTGGTGTATTTTTCCTACTTAAAAAAATTGATTAGTTTATCCTTTAATTTGTTGGTGTAATTATTAGAAAATAATTTGATAGACATCTCTTAAATTTATCTTTATGAATGATTAATGTGTCAAGACTTCTTTTTAATAGTCTAACTTAATAGAAGTCTTTATGTGTTCTTTATTGATGATTTATGTGAAGAGTCTTCATTTTAATTAACTAATTCAATACAAGCTAATTATATGTTTCCTTTGATTGATTTATAATGTGAAGAGTCACTTTTGAATTATGCAATGTACATGCATGTCTCTATGTGTGTGTGGCTCTCTTAATGTTTAGAAATTAAAATGTTATTTTATATTCATATATTTTAAAATAGAAGAGTTTGGAAACTTGAGGCTTCTTTAATTAATAAAATATTTTTATTTCTTTTCATGTTACGGTACGAAAGGTCGCTTGTAATGTCGAATATTACATGCTATGTTTCAAATATGTTTCGATCAACGCTCGATTTTCTTTTCGCTTTCTTTATGTTACTTATGCATGTCTAATTGTATGTTAAATATTACATAGGCATGTTCAATATTTTGAGTTTAATTGTTACATATGCATGTCTAACGGTGAGTTCAATTTAATAGTTCCAAGTGTTGTATTTTTGTGTGTCACATTTAATTTTTCTGTACAATTGACCCTATGTGATACCAAAAACATTTTTGAATTTTTCCCAAGTAAAATCTGATCATTTATCATCAGTTATTGTGTTTAAATGTTTGGAAAAAAATGTGAAAGGTCTCCCTTAATTTTGCACCTTTATTGTTAGTTTTAAAATGAGTTTTAAGTGCAATTTAAGCTATTTAAATTGCTATTTATTTTTTAGCTCTTCAACCCTTTCACCTTCCCTAAATCCACCCTATAAATACTCTCTTTTTCCATCCCTCATTTGTCCAAAAATGTTTTGGGCATTTTCTTCAAAAAAAGTCTTCAAGTACTATTGTCTTTTTCCTCTTCCTAACCTTCAAAAGTGAGTGTTCTACAAAACTATATATATGTAATATTTTCAAAACTGAAGGTATTTTAATATGTTTTCAACTTATATATAAGTAATGCATGTTTTCCAAAAAGCATGTTCTATTGCATAAAACCAAATCACAAAAGAGTTTTAGCATGTTTCCACTAATTTTGAAAGATATATATATTTTTATATATATGATTGTTATTTTGTTTTGATTGACGGTTCAAGAAAGATACGGACGCTCGTTCAAAGTTAATTGGCTTGTAGTTTGGTCATTGTATCTCAAGTAGCTACTTGTCGGTTTCTTTGCTATTCCTTTAAATCGAGTGATAGAAGCCTTCACCGATTTAGTTGGTCGAGAATTCCACCCCGTACTATGGCAGGTCCTGATCGATAGTTTGATCGACTATCGTGAGACATGAGGCCTGCTTTTCGTGGGTTATAAGGATGCATGAAATATTTTTTAAAAGTATACGTTATTGAAAGTTTATTTTATTTTATGTTCTTGTATTTTTATTATTATGATTTTACTGATAATTTCTCACGAAAATCTTTGATCACTCATTGAGGTTTTTCTCACACTTGTTTTATTCCCTTCCTTGTTGGTGAGATGGCGGTGAAGAATGAACGACCGATAAACTCAGCAAACTAAGTGTGTAGTTGGGATTTGGGATTTTTGTCATTGAAAATAATGTTCTTTTGTGTATTTCAAAACTCATGTCATTTCTTGTTATATCAGGTATCTTTTAAAGATAAGAATGTTGAAAATCTTGTGGTTTTGTTCAATAAAATATATTTTTATTCTAGCAACATCAAACGAAGTTTGTCTCAGAATCTCCCATGTTTCACCAAACATTTCGGCTCTGTTTTTGCCCGACGTTCCGACTGAAATTTACTCCTTTTAAAGACCCAAAAGTCAGGGCGTTACAGCAACAATTTCTATGAGAATGCGCCACAGGAGCCACAAATCCCAGTCCAGCACGCTCCGGTTCAGCAAACTCAGGTTCAGCCTATGAGAGTGCAGGGTAGCGCCGATCAGGAAATCCGTAATCACATGGAGAGGTCAGAAAGGTTCTGGGCAGAGGCACAAAAGAATCAGAGCAAGAACGACCAGAGGTTTGACAGTATTGAGCAGTCCCAGAGGCGTCTTGAGAAGACTTTGGGTGACTTAGTTGGGCAAATTTAGCAAAGGGAACGGGGTAAGCTTCCGGCTACTGTAGAAACCAACAGGGTTCTTGCTGTGGGGGTATCTTTTCACAAGCCAGGAAGAGTGAAGACAGTTCTGACTACTTGTACCTGCAATCGGAACAAAGCGGTAGCCCCGGTTGAGGTACCACAGGTAACTAGACCACATGAGATGGTTGAGGTACAGGAAAAGGAGGTATAACACCCAGTCGTGCGACTCCAGTAGAGGTGAGTGCAAAACTCGCTGTCCTTCAGGTAAGTCCCACTGCTCATGTGATCCAGAAAGCAGATAAGAGCATCAGTGATGCCAACAGTTTCGACTTGGTGGTTGGGTTAGGAAATTCTTCTAAGGTAACTGGGATCGGAGACACAGGGGCAGCAGTTAATCTGATGACATTTGCGACCTATGAAGAGCTCGATTTGAAGGGTTTGGAACTCAGGAAATGCTTTGTCACGTGGGCCAATGGAAAGAGAAGTAGGTGCATGGGGGTTATTGAGGATGTCCCGTTACATTCGATGGGGACACTTTTATGGCTGATTTCGTGGTCAGGAGTCGACACGGATTAAAGGCAAGGAGATGGAGAAGGATATGTTGTCGCCTGCACTGCTCATCAAAACCACTGAATGATTGTCAACCTCCACGCCAGATTCGCACTATAGAGGAACATGGCAAGCAACGGAGTTGCAAGCCACCACTTCACTATAATCGACTTGCAGTTGGAACTAGGAAATATATAGTGCACACACCGGTTCCTCTACACCTACTCTAATTCACAGTGAAGGAAAGGAGCTGAGAAGACCAAGAAGATCAAACAACATTGATTTTCACCTGGGAAAGTCGAGCTAACGACTTAAAACAAATGTACTTTTATTTCCTAACACATTAGACAATTTCATCTTCTTGCACTCTATACTTTTGCATTGTCTTTCATGCCCGAGACTACTTATTGATGACTTTAGACAACTGTGCTTTTCCCGCTTTTGATTTGTTATTTATGTATGTTTAGTGGATAGGAACCATTGTACCCACACGAGGAAATTCGTGAAACTCTAAGCCGAGGCATGGAGTTTCAAATTCGCGACGCGAGATTGCATAGGTGCAAAGAAAAAAATTATGATTTTTTCCTCGCCAAGTAGGTGGTCTTCCACTTTCCAAAGGTTGTTCTCGTAATAACTCACCGTATGGAGTTTTTTTCGCCGCCGTAGGCCCCCCAAAAAATATTAGTCTAGCATTCGTAAAACTCACCGCTGCGAAGCTAGGTTTTTAAAACCTTTCTTTTCTTTTCTTCTCCTTCCCGCCATTCCTCTTCCATTCTCTCTTCTTCGCTTTTTTATTCTTCTTCACTCAAAATTCTATTTCTCTCAATTCTCCACCAAATTCCCCATTCTTGCTGCAAATCAGCGGGTTTTTTCTCCTCTTCGCTTTTTCGCCGATTTTGTGTGTTATCCATCAATTCTCTCCGATTCAAATGGTAATTTGGCTTGAAACATCTTTCTTCCTTTAAATTCGAGTTTTTGCTTGAACTATGTGTTGATCGTCATTTGTTCTTGATTAATTAGTGTTGTGGGTTGTTTCTGGTTAATGCATTGATTCATTTCTTATTGCTTGTGGAATTTAACTGCGTTATCGATCTCTTGAACCCCTACTCTATTTTTCCCCAAATTATGCATACTTGTTCCTCCTTTATGCTTCATGCGAGTATCACTATGGTTGTGAACTTGTTGAATTGGCTTTGCTTCGATATGTAATTTTGAACATGTGTTTGGGGATTTTAACCCTTCCCTGCTTTTTTGTCAAGCTTCTGATTGTTGATCTTATACTACTTTTGGGAGGTAGTATTCTTGCTAATCCCATTATTCTGTCCACTAAAACCTCTCTCGTAGGCATCATGTCTCGCAGACCAAAAGGTAGCAAATGCCAGAGACGCGAGGACAAAGAAGAAGGCGGGTCAAATGAGGGCCGAGGATGAATACCGCCGATGAATGGGTATGCTCATGGAAGCGAACTTCAAGGAGCCCCTAAGGCTTCAGACCGAAAGGGAGCCGGGTCTCGAGGAGCTAGAGGATGCGCTTCGCGGATGTGGGCCCGGATCAGATATTTAGGTTGGGAAAAGCTTTTCGGAAAGCAGCTGCCATATGACCTGAAGCTGGTTCAGGACTTCTACATCTGCCTCTACGACTTATCGGATGGGTTAATGACAATTCGAGGGGTTCGGATTCCATTTTCCACGGATAGTATCCAAGGCTTCCTTCAGTCCAAGTAGTACCGGTCAGTGGACAACCGTTATAGCCATTGGGGCGACAATCTGCACAACATGCAGTTTGAGTGGGACTTGGTCGAGTTCATAATCCTACCTGATCTCGACCCGGGGGACAACAGGTCCAAACCACCATTGCCACACACTCTCTCAAGCCAGATGTTGGCAACATCTGATCCAGTACAATGTGACCCCCAACTCACATTTCAACACCTTGACCCCTCCCACCGCCCGCCTTATCCAAGCTATCATGATCGGGAAGTTTGTTGATGCCCCGGATATCATTCTTGCTGAGGCTCATTCCCGTATAGGTTATGGGTAGTCTCCTCGATTTTCCCTGCCTCATCACCAGCATATGCCAATCCCACCGGGTACCTGGGATCCAGCGCACTGACAAACTCAAGGGTGCCTTGAACTCCACCAATGCCAGAGTCATCCTTAGCCGACATCCCATCCCTGTTTCTAGGGAAGCTGAGGGCACTGCACCTGCACAGACTGGCCCCACTGATTTCTCTGCCTACTTTGAGTAGATGACGGCATGCCTGTGGATCAAGGTGACCACACTATGACAAGGACCGAGGACCAGTACTCCTGCATTGAGGAGCACTACCAGTGGCAGGAGGAGAGAGATAGGCACGCAGAGGCCCGAGAACAGTGCGAGATTGAGCGCCTAGCGAGGCAGGAAGCACTGTGGAAGGAGCAGCAGGATTTCTGGACATAGCATTTTGGTGGTGGCCCTTCTGGATCCACTTGATCCTGCCAGCCGAGACAACACTATGGTTGGTCACTCTTTACAGTCGCTTTCTTACACTTTTTTATTGCTAGGGACTTGCACTTCTGTAGGTTTGGGGAGGATGTCGACTGTATCTTTAGCTTAAGTTGTCTCATCTTTTGTACTTTATTTTTGACATTTGTACCCTATTTCGTACTCTATTTTTATTTTTTCATGTACTCTGTTCAAGTGGTATGTTAGCCACTTTGTTTGTTTTGTGACTGTCGTGGTAGGTTAGCCACCTTTTCTATGTTACAGTTTTCTTCGTCAGTTTGTGTCTAGTTATTTTTTTCCTTCAGTACTTTCATGGTGAGTTTGAGTCTTTTACCAAGTCGAACATCCATTGTCGATGATAAATCCACCTGCTACTTACGCTTTTGTTTGATGACTAGTCGAAGTAGGATAGTGGATTTTAAATCTGCAAAGTCGCTTTCTTTTAAATAGCAAGTTTGTATAGCTCTTTAGTCCAAAAGCCCGTTAGAAGCCAAGAGCCGATGAAAAATCTTGTACCGCAAATGCATTGTGTGATTCCCGGTTGTGTTTTTACAAATTGCTTGCGCCTTTTCATACTTATGTGTACTACTCGTTAGGGATGACGAACGACATGTTTCATCTTTTAAAACTCCCCCGCCCAAGGAATGTGTTTGGGGAGAGAATTGTCATCTTGCGATTACTCTCAACTATCTCTCGCTTATTGTCAAAAGTCTATTTACTACCTAAGCTTTTGAATTTGAGTCTCGGTGGATCTATGGTCTTAGTTGATCACCATAGTGTTAGTTGTGTCCAAATACTACCAAATACCAAGGCTAAAAGGCTACATGTCCGTGAGGTTGATGGTGCGTAAACCAAACTGACACGCACAAAAGTGCAGGCTATCGGTAAAATAGACACCCATAAAAAAATTCAGATTAAAAGAGCCCAATGAGACCATGCACTGAATATACAGTGAAGAAATTGATTGAGATTTGAGTTGTATGACATGATTAAGGGGAGCAGTTTCAACTTTTATTTTTCTGAAAAAATGAGTCGCCTGTTAAGTCCCTTTCGATCTAATCAGACGAGTACTATAGCATAAGAAAGTTTAGGCACCTTTGTGACGCAAGTCACCTTCCCAGTTTATTTTTTGAGCTGATACCCCATTTGGATACTTCCAAGAGAGTGAGACATACACTACATTCACCTGTGAGGGATTAGCGAGCTAAACTTAAGTGCTATTTATCTGAGAAATGATTGTGTTTGATTTTCTGTACACTGTTTTGCCAAAGTTAGTTTTAAAACAAAATTTTTGCATCTTGTGGACTTACTGTTTCCAATGGTGGATTCGGTCGCTTGGGACCTTAACTGTTTGTCTTCGTGGTTTCGAGTCTACTTTGTGTTTTGGTTGTTTGTTTGCTCGAGGGCGAGCAAATGTTCGGTTTGGGGAGTTTGATGAGACGATAATTTAGAGTCTCATTTGGTCCTTTTTAGCGGTCTTTGTGAGTCTTTGTCTTTAGTTTTTTAGTGTTTTTTTGTACGTTTTTATGCTTTGGTGTTTTGGTTTTATTTTGTAGGAATTAGTGATTTTGAGCGGAGATCAACCAGGCTCGCCGCGGCGAGATTTTATGAGGTTAGCACTGGGACTGTTGAAGAGGCTCGCTGCGGCAAATAAATTTGCCCGCCGCGGTAAGATTATGCAAATCGAGATACATTATGGCAGAATAAGACTCACAAGGCCAGAAGGGCATCGCCGCAATGTAGACTAAGTGCATCCGTAATCTGCTTTTCCTTATTAGTTTAGAATTGGGACTTCTTTCCATATACTCTCTTTTTACCTAGTTCTTACAAAAGCTCCAATACTCATACTTTGACATTGTTACATTCTTGGAGCATGGTTTTCACCTTGTTGAATCATCGATATCGAATTCCTGGTAATATCTGAGAATTCTATTGTTTATCTCAATTCGTGTTTGTTATTGCTTATCGAATTGTATGATCTTGCATGCATTATCGACATGTCTATATTTATCATATTCTTTACCTTGAAGTCTTTGATCTTTGCTTCTACCATGAGTAGCTAAACCAATTCGTGTTAGTTATATATGACGGTTCGCTGATTTGTTTCTAGGGTTATGATTCATTCATATAGGTTCAACTAGTTCAAAATCTTCGAAAACCTTCAATCCAAAGAAGCTAGTTCTAGATTCTCAAAATCGTTTTCGGTTAAGGATCGTGGATTGAAGACCCACGATTTCTCTAGCTCAAAACTCTCAAACAATGATTGATTGAATTGGATTTTTTGATTTATGACCCCCGACCGTGTGACAAGTATGAACGATTTCCCTAGAGCGAATTAGTTACTCGATCATAATTGTTGTGTTCTCTTCTCTCTCGGTCAAAAAATCATTTATCTGCTTTTCTGTTTTCTAGTTATTAGAAGTAATCAAAACCAAACAAATCAAACTTTTTTTACAAGTGATTGTTTGCTTTCAACTGTTTGGTAGCTTAACTGGTTCCTTAGCGAACGATTCTGTGGCTAGCATTGTTTGTCTACAACAACTGCTTACTACTTGTTTTCTAAGTATTAATTTGAGCACAACAACAAGTGTGACACCCCACTTTAATTAACGGTTTACGCCAATTTGAATTATATTTGCGCTTAGTATTTAGAAATTATAGGCTATTTGAGTTAATTATATATATATTTGCACGACTAACATGCCGACGAGGAATTTATTAATATTTTATTATTTTATTGCTAAAAGAATATAAGTACGAAATGATTTGTGATGCAAGATATTCGCAATTAAGAAACTAACTAATATATGGTACTAGTTTGAAGTAGATAAAGTTTTGAATTACCTACTTTGTATATTGCAAAGTGGAAAGGTTTAATTTGCCAAAATATCTAGAGCTAATCCCAAGAGACATCGATCCATTCATTATTCCCAATTCTTGGCTGATCCTTCTCACTTCTTCTCATCCAATCACCATTCTCCTTCACTACTTGGTTTATCAATGTCTCTGATTTTTCATCCATCTATCTGGGTATCAAGCAGCTGATCGGATCGACTAGATATCAACGGCTTGGAATGGATGAATTACGTTGCTTATCGAAGAAAAACCTGTGTCTCTTCTCGCTTTTGTCATCTTCAACCGCTCTTTTCACCCAATCAAATTCTTTAGCAACCTCTATAAATTCGTTGTTCACCAACATAATCAGCCATGACCCATTAAACCACTATAGCTTATAAGAGAAGGATGAGCGATACATAACTCAGTTAGCAGCTGGAAAAGGTAAATTTAACTCTTGTTTAATTTTAGCTAGTTTTCTTGCGGGTCTTATTCAAATGAGACTTATTTGTGATTTTGATTCTAGTTTCATGCTGAAATAATAACCTCCGGTATATGTGGAAGTTTTGGATATTTAAATGTATTAAACCAATATTTTTTTCGGATCGACTAGTCTTCCGTTAAAATTAGTGTATAAACGCTTTCGATTTCTTGAACTATTCTTAAAAATGTAATGACCGACTAATATTGTTAAAGCAATAATTATCTATGGCATTGTCAGTAATTAATGAAACAACTGCTCTTTGTTTAGGTGTTGTAGTATCGATTAACGACCTCTTATGCACAAGTATCTCCGCTTTAGGTGAGGATTCCTTTTCCCCTTTTTCTGCATCCTTTATCGTCTTAAACATAGCAGTACATTCCTTCGTATTGCATATGTCTCAACTTCCATATTATTTTTGCATTCGCCTTTAATATCAATTCAATTTTGACCCTCTCTACTCATGCTTTACTCCTTGAAATCAGATATACATGAAATCAATTTCATGTTCAAGTTCTTACCTTTCTTGAAATTCTCTTGCTTTTATGTTTGTACCGATCTAAACCATGCTTGAGATTGGAATTTGTGTTTCCTAAAGTGTTTCGTATGGTATCCGTGGGCCCTAGGATCTAGATTAGTAACTACCGGGTCAGATATACCGTCGCATCCTACTTTGGAATTATAATGCATTGGTGGAATTTAATATCTTATAGTCTAAGAATTTTTCTACCTAATGTTTGATGGTACACGAAGATGTATTAGAGTACAAATCTCTTAAATCAAACTTCACCCATGAGTTTTATTGTAAGCTACACCCATATATTCAAAATCTATCTATTATATCAAAATGTTTTAATTTTGTAGGAGATGTACACTCATGAACTATCGTAAACATTCGATTGTAAAAAGCATTTTAGTAGAATTGTTGTGCCCATCAAACTTTATAAATTCGTTTGACCACCAAAGGTTTCGATCGGAGTTCCTAGTTAATCAGATGCTTGATTAATCAACTAAGAATGTTTAGTTTTCCTTCTTTTTAATATATAAAAAATCATTATGGAACAATGTAGATTACCTCGGCCCTCAGAATAATCTTAAGTAGACTTTTTTTTTCCGAAATTTGACACCAAATTACTCACAAACTACACGATAAAAAAATATAATAAATTTATATTACAAAAATAAATTAAGTATATTTTACTAACATAACTTTGCTTTATACTTCTTCAGTTTTTTTTTGCGTATATTTAAGAGTAATTTCTGGTTAAACTTCATTAAAAAAAGTCAACGTAGGAAGTTCTTTTTGGGACGGATGGAATAGTATATAGTACTGCCATATTTTATTTTTAATAGTGAGAGATCTCTACAAAGATATAAATTATAATTAAAGCTCATATATTGTATTTTATTTACTACTAATTCAAGATACTTTAGCCACATTTCACAATGATAACAATAATTCAAATTAATTTACGGATGGTGGAGAACAAACACGTGCTCAAGGTTATTCTTCCTTATCCCAAATGAAGGTAAACTTTGAATCAAGATTCTTCCGATCAACCCCCGCCATTTAAAAAATCATAAATAAAGGGTATTCCTCCCTTATCCAAGTCAAATATGTCCTAAATAATATTTTTGCAACCACTCTAACCCCATCTCATTGAGCCCGTAAAAAATAGAAGCATCAAATTTATCTTGATCCATAGCAAATAAAAAATACAATGAGAAGAATACTTGTAGAGTTGTATTTGAGTACATCATTATAGTAGATAATATTGTTGAGTCAATTTTATGAAAACATGCGAGTCATAAAGTCGAAATGTTTTTAGATGAATTCGTCTTGGCAAAGCGAATTTAAACATATGTTCAAACTATTATTCGAATTTTTGTATATAAATTTATACTATATATGCAACCAATATACAAAATAAACAATGATTGATATATCGCCAAAATGTAACTAATTCCACAAAATTTTACTACAAAGTTTTCCAACTTCATGAAACTTTTATCTTTTCATTACTCATTAAAACTTATAAACTGATTAATTTTAAATAATCACGCTTTTTTAGTGATACCATCACTATGGCGAAAATCACTATTTCTAAATTCAACAGTTATAAAGCACTTTTTTTATTTTATGATTAAATGTCTTACAGTATTTTCATATTATAGTACAGTATGGTAATATGTCATATAATAAAATATATATAACAATCGATTTGAAGATTTCAGTCTGCTACTCTCATGCGGGGAGTAAAAATCTTAAAATTATACCTGATCGAAAATTGTAATGACTTAGTTGTACAACATAACTCGGCATCTCTTCAGCTCCATTTTTATGGCTTAGTGAAATTAAATGTATACTATTTATCTTCACAAACTCAGCCACGTAAGCTATTAAAGGAAATCACAAACGCTTGATATTCAACTACAGGGATTTATAAAAAAAGGTGATCGCGACTTTCCACGATCAATACCCGGAATCGAGTTCGCTGTCTTAGAATGTAATTTGGTAGGATATTGAAGGTGTGTATATAATAATTCATTGGAACGAACTCGGTTCTGGGTCCAAAGTGGGAAGGTAATTAACTCAGGTACATCTATTCCCTCTAGTTCTTTATATACTGTTATCTAGCCTGTTCGGTGTTTGATATATAAATGATAAAGCTAATGAAAATTCCAGAGCAGAAATTCTAGTACCAAAGCAATTTTAATTATTTGTGACATTTATGACTCTTTTTGTGACACATATTAAATCTATAAAAGGGAAGTTGCTTTGGCATTATCATTTTTACTCTGGCATTATCATTTACCAAACGATAATATAAGGATGTATTGGTATAGTAATTTATAATTAGTTTTGGTGAATATAATTAAAGGTTGCAATAAAAGTAATAACATGAAGCTTTTAGAAATATTTATTATTATGAATTATAAAAGATAACATTGAATGAAAAGAAACTACTAACTTATTAGAGGCGTCTCAATGAAAATTTTCAAATTTGCTTGAATGGGAAATCAACTAACTGAATAAAAATAACAAAAAAATCAAAGTATCTCCAAAAGTTGAGCTTCTTATGCGTTTTTCTCATTCTTGATCACCACCTTAGTAGAAGATTGCTACACTCCGACTGCACACTCCTCATAGTCATCAACATCAATAGTTATGTCCCGCTTAGATGGAGTAAGTGTTGTTTCAGAGCCATTTGATGAACCATGATCTGCAGAATCTTCTGTACACTTCTCTTTGCCTTTGACGGAAACAATCTCTGTAACATCTCCCACCAACTTCTTAGGTTTGCATGCAACCTCCTATTTGATATATAAATAATAACTTTTAGATGAAAATTTATGAAGATGTTTATCATCTAAAAATCTTGGTATCTGAGAAAACTCACATTGATAGCAAGATTGTGGTATTCTCCAATTATTGAATCATTAGATGTCAGGTATTCTCTACACCATAGTCTTTGAAGCCTTTCTCGAGGTTGTATACCCTTGACACCTTGATCCTTATCAAGTAATCCTTTCCAAGTATGGGCTGGAAGTCCATATGGATTGCCTCTTAATCCCCTTGCTATACATGAAAAATTATTAATGTTAATAAGCTTAATAATATATTTTTATCTTACTAAACTGGTATATATGTCAAAATCCAGTACCACAATTAAAGATGCAAGAATCGAAACAGCCGAAACCATGTTTTCTCATGCCATCAGAAATCAACAATAACATAATTGGGATCAACTTTAATCCACACAATGAAAAAAGAGGTGAATCACTGATTCATTCTCGATTGCATTGCAGCACTTACATGTTGTTGCTTCCTCCCCCCAAGAGTAAATTTCTTCTCTTCATATTTGGAATAGTCAGTAATCTATCGAGGACGGCCCTCCAAACGAACACATTAAGCTTCATGCGGGGACACCACTTACACCACACCAGAGTAGTCCATTCCTTAGATTGAACACCTTCACATTGTTGGTTGTATTTAATCTGACTATAACCAGCTTTTGCTTCTCCAAGCCCAAAAATCAGCTCTGCTGTGTAATCTGACTATAACCCGCCTTGGATTCTTCTCAGTTCATTCACAACCTCTTGTGTGCAAATACTGCATGGAAAATGGGAGGTTTAAAGTATTTTTATAGTAAAAATTTGTAGACATAGCTATTAATAGACATGGCTATTTTCATGGCAATATTCTATGATTGCATCAAATCATCAATCACGATTTGCCTATTTGTTGACAAAACAATTATGTGAAATTTGAATAAATATGTGATGGTACACTTCGGTTATTGTTAAATGATTCAAAAAAATCTTCTATTAAATCGGTAACAGAACAAACTTCCTTAGACTTTCCTTCAATTTAAATCTAATTTGACCAACAGAATCAAAATCACTTCAAATATCCCTTATATTAGTTGGTAAATAATTAAATTCACACTTAATATAGAGTAATATTAAATTTTCTGAATTTAAATTGTGGTAACTTTCCTAGTTAATAGCAACGAACCCGAGAATAAAGTAAACAAAAAAAATTATATGTACTAAATTCTAAAATAAGCACATTAGTCAAAAGTCATTTACCTTAAATTTCTAAATGGATAATGAGGAGATTTTTTTCCTCATAATTTAATCTCATGATTTTGCCGGTTAAGATACTTATTTTTCAACACAAATATTGAAGACTTAAAAATGAATTGTTTTGAGTTCCAAAATGCCACATAAGATTTTTGATTATGTGACACATCTCTTCTTCCATTTTCATCATCACTTTTATCATATATATAGATGATATATACATCCATGAAACAAAAGCACTACTCATGGGTTGCCCATCATAATTCATAAACCTCAAAATACAGTAAATCAGAAACCTCAATAGGCAGCATACAATTGCTATAACTCTATTAACTTCTATTTCTTTACCTAAATATGTGCCAAACTAAACCTCAATAGCTTGAATTTCACGGAACCCGCAAGAACTAAAGAAGCAAATTGCACCGTTTTTCATTGAACAAACTAACATTCACTTTAAAAATGGCATTACAAATGAATAACATATTTCATCCGATTTCGTGGTACTTGATAAATAGGAATTTCCCGGATCGAGTTGATCATGATCCATCGAGCAACACTTGGAGTGTTTTCTTGAAATAAATAAAACACAATAAATATCAGAAGATGAATGTTACAAACAAATGTGTGTAAGATTGTTAATTTAACAAATGAATTCAATGTGGCTCTTTGTAAACATTCATGCATATAAGCCTCTCATTTGGTGCTATCTACAAAGAAAATCATGCATCGAGGTTTTTGGTAAATTGACAAAAAAAGTCTTTCTTTCTCCAAAATAAATAAATTGAACAATACTCAACATCCACACACTCCAATCTGGTCTTTCTTTGGGATTAAAGATTAGAAGAGGCTAAAGAAGTATAACAAAATCGCCTGTGTTCTATTTCAAGTCAGATTCTTTTCTTACAATCGCAACACACCTCTTTGAATGATTCCTTTTCTACACAAATTGCAAGGAAACAAATAAAATTCAGAAACTAAATAAAATAATGAACAAACTGTTCAAATTGATATTACTCTGGCCTACCATAAACGTATGATTGAAGATTTCAGAATTTGTTAGGCTCAAGAGAAAAACTTTTCGGATCCAGGTCACCATGAATCAATCAAATAGCATTTGGAACAACTTGTTGATACACAAAGATTGCAACTATTAGTATATCTTTTACGTAGAATTGTAATGAACTTCATGATAGTTGAACTGACCAGAAAAAGAAGGGACCAAATTGGAGCATGAATTAATGGCAACGAAGAACATCAACCGGATTTTGATATGCATAGGAATGAGCAAGAGGCCTGGAAGACGCCTTGTATGGATACGACTTGTGGAGGGATCGACAAAACGTCAAAACCTATTCGCCAGATAAATCTCATAATGAATTCGAGGTGTGCTAATTCACGTAATAATTGATAGGTTATTTACAAAAGTCGATGCGCTCTTTCTTCTTGAATTTGTGTGGTCAGAAAGTAAAATTTTGGCACTTTTTTGGTAAACTAAATGCTACACCAAATTAATTATTACTTAAATTAGCACTGCAATTAAGACAATAATTGGAAGTTGATGGAATGGAGGGGTATAGTATAAGAAAAGATTTCTTTCCTTTGATATAATTATTTTGATTTTATTAGTCGAACAAATACAAAAAATTGAAAGAAATTCTCTCATTCAATCTTGGCTTGAGTCCTATACAAAATGGATGGAATAAAAACTAGTCTTATATATATATATATATATATAGATTTGTTGTGATATTCATTGATGAAATCCTAGTATTTTCAAGAAACAAAGAAGATCATGCACTTCATTTGAGATTGGTACTACAAATGCTAAAAGAACATACGTTGCTCGCTATGTTTAGCAAATGTAAATTCTGGTTAGAAAGGGTGACCTTTTTGGGGCATGTATTATCAGGACACGGTATAGAAGTGGATCACTCCAAGGTAGAAGCAATTGAAATGTGGAAACCTCCCAAGAATGTATCCAAGTAAGAAGTTTTCAGGTCTTGATGGATATTACAGTTGTTTCGTACCAAATTTCTCAAAGATTGCTGGGCCACTAACCCAGTTAACTCAAAAGGATATTCCATTTGTATGGAGCAACTTTTGAAGTTTATATGCACCTAACAGTTTGATGTATTTGTTTACTCAGAAAAATCTCAACATGAGACAGAGAAGGTGGATGGAATTTCTGGAGGATTATGATTATTCTATATTGTATCAACCTGGAAAGGCGAATGTTGTAACTGATGCTCTTAACCGCAAAAAGGAAATTGTGCAACTCGCCTACATTTCAGAAAAATCAGATGGCGAATCGTTTCTAATAGAATCTCATGCCCAGATTTCAGGATTGATTATTCAGCCTGAGTTATATTCACAAATAAAGAAAGCTCAAAGTGAAGATGATAAGATCAGAAAACAAAAAGTGTCAGAAAACTCTGAGTTCAGAACTGACGAGGATGTAGCCTTGTGGTACAAGGATCGAATATCTGTACTTGGAAAATTAAAAGAACTATTGATGGATGAAGCCCACAAAACTAGGTACACTATCCATCCAGGAGGAACAAAAAATGTATCGAGATCTAAAACACCATTTCTGGTGGAATGGGATGAAGCGAGACGTGGCGGACTTCGTTCGAAAGTGCCTTACATGTCAATTGGTAAAAGCTGAGCATCAACAACCGGCAAGTAAGTTACAACCTTTACCGATACCTTGTTGGAAATGAGATCAAATTACTATGGATTTTGTGACAGGATTACCAAAAGTTCGAGGAGGCTATGATAGTATATGGGTAATCGTTGATATACTTACCAAATCTGTGCACTTTCTTACAGCTTAAAACACAAGTGGAGTGGAAGTTTCCTAGCGTAGCTCTATAAGAAAGAAATTATCCGAAACTCTTCACATAATCAGGTAAGAATCTGGAGACCAGATTCTTTTAAGGAGGGCTGATTGTGACAGCCCACTTTATTTAACAGTTTACGCCAATTTAAATTATATTTGCGCTTAGTATTTAGAAATTATATTCTATTTGAGTTAATTATATATATATATATATATATATATAGATATATATAGATATACATATATATATATATAGATATATATATATATATATATAGATATACATATATATATATACATATATATGCACGACTAACATGCGGACGAGGAATTTATTAATATTTTATTATTTTATTGCTAAAAGAAAATAAGTACGAAATGATTTGTGACGCAAGATATTCGCAATTAAGAAACTAACTAATATATGGTACTAGTTTGAAGTAGATAAAGTTTGAATTACCTACATTGTAAATTGCAAAGTGGAAAGGTGTAATTTGTGAAAATATCTAGAGCTAATCCCAAGAGACATCGATCCATTCATTATTCCCAATTCTTGGCTTATCCTTCTCACTTCTTCTCATCCAATCACCATTCTCCTTCACTACTTGGTTTATCAATGTCTCTGATTTTTCATCCATCTATCTGGGTAGCAAGCACCGATCAGATCGCCAAGTTATCAACAAATTAGAATGGATGAATTATGCTCAAGCTTATCGTAAAAAAACCTGTGTGTCTCTTCTCGCTTTCTCATCTTCAACCGTTCTTTTCACCCAATCAGATTCTTTAGCAACCCTCTATAAATTCTTCCATCCACCACCATAATCAGCCATGACCCATTCTATAGCTTATCAGAGAAGGATGAGCGATACTTAGCTCAGTTAGCAGCTGGAAAAGGTAAATTTAACTCTTGTTTAATTTTAGCTCGTTTTCTTGCGGCTCTTATTCAAATTAGACTTATTTGTGATTTCGAATCTAGTTTCATACTGAAATAATAATCTCTGGTATATGTGGAAGTTTTGGATATTTAAATGTATTAAAACCAATATTTTGTTTGCTGGATTAACTAGTCTTGCTGTTCTTAAAATAATTGTATAAACATTTTCTGAATTCCTGAACAATTCTTAAAAATGTAATGACCGACTAACTATTAAAGCTATAATAAGCTATGGCATTGTCAGTAATTAATGAAACAACTGCTCTTTGTTTAGGTGTTGTAGTATCGATTAACGACCTCTTATGCACAGTATCTCCGCTTTAGGTGAGGATTCCTTTTACCCCTTTTTTCTCGTGATCTTTATCGCCTTAAACATAGCAAGACATTCCTTCAGATTGCATATGTCTCAACTTCCATACTATTCTTGCATTCATCCTTTAATATCAATTCAATTTTGACCTCTCTACTCATGCTTTACTCCTTGAAATCGTGATACATGAAATCAGATTTCATGTTCATGTTCTTACCTTTCTTGAAATTCTCTTGCTCTTCATGTTTGTACCGATATAAACCATGCTTGAGATGGGAATTCAGATTTCCTAAAGATTTTCGTATGCAGTATCCGTGGGCCCTAGGATCGAGATTAGTAACTACCGGTAAGTACTGCTTAAAGGTTACTACATCCATATCCTACTTTGGAATTATAATGCAGTCCGGTGGCTTCAATATATGTTCCAATCAAGATGTACCTAGGCATGTTGTCGTGAATCGAGGTAGCTCCTCATGGGAGTAATAAGGTTGTAAAAATAAAGGATGACGGTTGGTATATGTACTTGACCCTTTTCTTGCCTCTCATTCTTTCTTGATTCCGCATCTTGTATAATATCTCTTTTATTCGTGCTTTATCCTATCCTCACTAAGTCACCAAGGACTTACCCTCTTCATTTTTTCCTTCCTCAGATTGAACGAGTATTACGGGGATCGTATGTGAATAGTGTGCGTGTTGTGCTTGCTGCTTGAATAGAAAGGGACATCGTGTGCTTTATTCATGTAAAGATAGTATATTGATCCCTTAACCCCGGACCCCAAATGAAGTACTTGTGAAGAAGCATATCTAGAGCTTTTGTATACTGATATGGTTTGGATAAAAGGTTTTACATATTTTAAATTTGTTGAACTTGTTCTGACTTGTTGATTTTATCAATTGATTGTTACCCTACTTTTCCTATCACTTTCCGAAAGATGAAGTTTTCACTTGAAGGAAAGTTTAGGCGGGTGGTTTCCGATGGGGAAGTATGTTCTTCTGAATCGGGGCGCCACAACAAGCCTATCTTGATCAATCCTCATCATGTTAAGAATTGGTTAGACTGTGAAGTCATAATCAGATAGAAGGCAATGAGAAGACTGGCCGAAGATTGTCCTTATGGCAAACCTGATGATGTGCACAAAATCCCAAACCTAACTGGGACAGGGACAAAACCAAGGCTTGTTGTGGAACCCTATAAGTCATTCTACATGACTGAAGAACAATTCAAGGGTAACATCAAATATCTGAAGATCATATATGAATACTTCAATCTCTTAGATATCAGAATTGAGCATGCCTGGAAATGGGGGATGTATCAGTGGATAAAGCACTTTGTGAAGAAGAATCCTACCAAATCCTACATAGAAGTCTGTAACTTTGCAAGGGACATTGAGATGTTAGTTAGGAACTTTTTTGGTTTAGTCTTTAATTTCTACCTTACAAATACTAACATTGCTCTATGACTACTCTGATGACATAAGAAGATTTGGAGATAGAAAATTTCCAGACTGATCAACTTGCCTGCTGAATACATGAAGACTTGTTAATTAGAATGTTCACTTGGAGCTTGGTTACTCCTGTTATTCTTTTTCACAAAGTATTTAGTATCTTGCTTACTGTACTTTACTGTTTATTTTTGTAAAAGTTATATGTGAACGCAATTGTAATTTATATGATGAACCTACTCTCAGATATCAATCTATAAAATATAACTTGTCAGCAAAGATCACATCTTGTGATTTGGTTGATGTTTACTTTCTGCACTTAAATACATGAATTGAAAAGATCATAAGAAATGTTTAAGTGTTGGATTGTTTCCTCATCCATGTCATGTTAGGTTTCAAATAGTCATCGATAAAAAACGGGAAATTTGTTAGAAATATCTGTTTAGATTTTGATCAGCAATCTCTATGACATATCTTAGCTCAGAAAGGTAACTAGTTTTCTTAGTTCACTTGAACATTGTAAAAGAGGAAGTTTAATGAGTATGTTAGTCTAAAAAAGCTTGTATAGGATGTTAGGTCTCAAAATGTAATTTTTATATCTTTGAATAAGACCAAGAAGCAAGCATCCAGCAGAAGAACTCAATCTTTGAAAATCAAGAAATTGCACAAGATTGCTGAAGACTACGGAGAAATGTCTCCTCATAAACCTCTTGCCAGATACCTTAAAGAAAAAAGTGTTTTCAAAGAAGAAGTTTCTTGATAGATATCTGAGGAATAAAGGTCACTGAGACCTTGATGTATCAAGGCTCATATACCTTACATTTATCTGTTGAGACTACATGACAAAAATAGTACAGTGCATTTATTACGCAGATAAAGATGTCTGAACAAAAGAGGAAATCTCTGAAAAGAGACAAAGCTCATTGCATTTCTATTTTCATATATCAATAGTTTGAATTTCAAAGAGCCTAATGGACACTTCTCAAACGGCTTGAAAATCAATTAAAAATATCACCACTTAGAATGCTTGAAAGATACACAAAAACACACTGAACTTCGCTGAACACAACTTACATTCAAGCATACAAGCCTTCAACCTACTTACTCTCTAGCCATCATGACTAAAACTCTTGAATTCTAAGTAGTATGGAAGTTCTAAGTGTCCGATCTCAAGCATTGTTCACTGTGAAAGAGTTGAGTCCAAAGATAAAGTTGCAACTGATATCTGAGATTCATTCTCTTGAACAACATCAAGACTTAGGTCAGTCAAGAACAACATGCCATACATTGAAAAGTGTATTAAGGAAGATTGATTCGAAGAGCTCTCAAAGATAACTGAACAAATTATAAAGAAATCTCACCTGACAAACTACCTTAACCAATACCAACAGGCGTTGAGCATAGGAAGTACATAGTTTGGGAAACTAAGGAACAACTCAAAGGTTACTAAGTAGAGAAAGTACTTAGCTCAGATAGCTGGGGAACAACTCAGGGGGAACACTTGGTTGGGAACCTAGTGTAAAAGGTATTAAGAGATAGAATTTTTGTAAGGAGAACTCATCATCTTAGCTTAGTGGATTCCAGTCCTGAGAAAGGGAGAGAGGATTAGTTGAGGGATTACGCCAGGGTAAAATAGATAAATTATAATCCAGGTTGTACAGTTTATATACTCAACATTGACACCGTATAAAATTTATACCTTAAATCAACAATTCGTACTATTTTTTATACAGTTCAAAACATTATTTTACATTTCTTAAAAATAAAATGTTACAGATTTAACCACAACTCGACACGTGTCACCATTTTTTCAATGACAAAACTGGCAGGAGTATAATGTTTAAACGGGTGGTTGATTTACGGTGTAAATTTTACAAGGTGGCAATGTTGAGTATATAAACTATATCAGGTGTAACCTGGAGTATAATTTATCTATTTTGCCCATCTATCGTGTGAACAGTGCCGGCGTTTGAACAACATGCGCCATTTTCTGATGACAAAATTGGTCGGAGTACAATGTTTAAATGGATGGTTGATTTAAGGTATAAATTTTGTACGGTGCCAATGTTGAGTATATAAACTGTACAAGGTACATCCTGGAGTATAATTTATCTATTTTTCCCGATTACGCCACCCTCAGATTCCACCATAAAGCTTTGGGTTTTTTACTTACTGCACTTTACTTATTGCTTTATTTACGTGCTGAGTACTTACACAATTTATAGCTTACTGACATGTGCACTTATCACAAAATGTTGGTCCAGATAACGGCAAAGTAAAAGACTAGGGGGGGGGGGGGGTGAATAGTCTTTTAAAACTTTTGTCGATAAAAACTATTTCTCAGATATCTGAGTAGATATCTGATACTTAGATTCAGAGTGCGGAAGACTTAAGATAGATAAGTGCAGAAACAGTTAAAGTGTGTGTGTGTTGCTGAAATGTAAGTACAGAAAAGTAAATAACACAGCATGTATAGTGGTATCTGGAGGTGGCGTAATCCTCCAACTAATCCACTTCGGTCTTTCAGAGACCTAGAATTCACTAGAATAGATAATTGAGGTCACCTTACAAAAATCCTATTCTAAGATTCCTTTAAACAGATGGTTCCCAACCAAATGTTCTCGAAGTTGTTCCCTTTTCACAAACAAGTACTTCCTATACGTAAACCTTTTGAGTTATTCCTAGCTTCCCAAGCTAAGTACTTCATATACTCAATAACCTTCGAGTTATTCCTTAGTTTCCAATCAAGTACTTCCTATACTTCGCAACCTTGGAGTTGTTCCCCATTTTCCAAACTAAGTACTTCCCAGACTCCACGCCATTTATGGTGTTGGTTTCGCTCGAGTTGTCGATGAGCTTCTTTAATAACTTATTCAGCTTATTCAGATAGCTCGTGAATCAAGTATACTTAATACACTTTTCAATGTATGGTATCTTGTTCTTTTATCGACCAAGTCTTAGATAAGTGTTCAAGAGAATGAATCTTTATACTTGATCTTTCAATTCAACTCTTTCACGATAGCTATGCTTGTTTAGGATCGTGACACTTAGAACTTCAAGGTTACTTCAAGATCAAAAGCTTTGGTCACAATGTAAAGCTTTGAGAGTAAGTAGTTTGCTTTGAGAGAGTAAGATGTTCAAAGGCTTTTATGCGCTTCAAGGTGTGTCTTCTCAAGCCTAAGTGTTGATATTTATAGATGAATTTGAGTGCCGCTTGAATAGTATCCGCTACGCCAAATTCAAACTATTGATATATGTATAGTAATCAAAGGTGTTTTGTCTTCTTCTTCAAAAGTCGCTGCTTTTGTTCGTATATCTCGTCTGCATTAAATGCATTGTACTATACTTTTGTCCTCAGAGTGCCAACGAACTATGCTTTGTATCGTAGACTAGAATTATCTCGATTCTTTGCACGCCCTTATCTTCAATCTTCAAATACCACATTTTTGAAACAACTTTGTTTACAATATATATTCTTTTTCGTAAATGTGGTTAAAGCTCAAGGTATCCGAGAATAGATATCAGGATACTTTCCTTGTTTTCGATAGACCTTTTATTTCTCGATATCTCTTGTGACATTTGTTTAAAACTATTCGTGTCTTCAAGATATCCGCTAAGGTATCCGAAAATGCTTTCAAGAATCTTGTGTAGTTTCTTCAAGTCTTCAATGTCGCTGAGCTTGTTCGCTTGGATGTCTTCTTCGTCTTCTTCATAAAATAAAATTACATTTTGAGACCTAACATCCTATACAAGATTAGCTAGACTATCATACTTAGTGGGTTTCCTCTTTTACAATGTTCAAGTGAACCAAGAGTACTAATCACCTTTCTGAGACTAAGATAAGTCATCATGTTGCTGATCAAAATCTAAACAGATATTTCTAACAAAATATCTAACAAATTTCCTAACAAATTTCCCAACAAATTTCCCCCTTTTTGATCAGTCAACGATGACTATCTCGACCTATTACAACTGATGAGTGAACAATCCAACACTTAATCTTTTCTTCAGATTTTCAATTCATTCAATTAAGTGCAGAAAGTAAACATCAACCAAATCACAAGGTGTGATCTTTGCTGACAAGTTATCTTTTATAGAATACTATCTGAGAGTAAGTTCTTCAGATAAGTTACAAAGAGAGATTACAGATAACTTCAATACATAGAACAAGTTTAGCTCAGTCAGCAAAAATACAAAAATTACATTGTAAATTAGGACAACAGGAGTAACGAAGATCCAAGTAAACATCCTAATATACTAGTCTTCAAGTCTTCAACTCTTCAAGTCTTCAACAGTAGTTCTATGGATCACCGCAAATTTCTGCCTCCAAACCTTTTGATGTCATCGTAATAATCATAGAGAAGTGTTCGACGAGTATCTCAAAGGTCTCCGCAAATCCACGCACTTTGTAGGTTTTGGTAGGATTTTCTCGACAAAATGTTTGACCCACAAATATTTTCCCCACTTCCGTGCATGCTCTATTCGATATCCAAAGCTTGAAGTATTCAGAGATAATCCTCGATATCCGATGTCACCCGTGTATTGATGTTTAGTTAGTTAGAACGACTCATAGGGTTCCACAGCGAGTATTGCTCTTGTGCCTGTTCCTGTGATATTCAGAATTTTGTGCACATCATCTGGCTTCCCATATGGACATTCATCAGAGAGGTCCTTTCTCATGGCTTCAGTTCTCTTGACAACTTCAAAATCCAACCAAGCTTTAATGTGATTGGTGTTGATCAAGGTTGGCTTATCTTTTCTCCATGCCATAAGTTGTTTATGGATTGGTTCTAGAAATCTTGAATTTACCAGTAGATGCTTAAGTTCCAGAATCCAATATCCATTTTTCTCGATTGATGCACCAGAGATGAGGAATCATTGTCATTCACATACTCTATTTTGGCTTCTTCCTCGAGTGGAAGTTGACTTTGTCTTTGCTCACCTCACCGCTCCTTCTCGCCTTGAATTCTCTTTGGGGTTGTTGAAGAACCACCCCGGATAGACTTGGTATTTCGAGGGTGTTTTAGCCGCTAGGGCTTTACAATATGGGCTCGCTTAGGCTTTCAATTTTCCTTTTCTTGTGAAGAGGAGCTTCATCTTCATCAGCTTCTCATCATCATCAAGATTAAATCTTGTGAGAGTTTTACACTTCTTCATTGCCTGTGGACTTGATTGACCTTCTTCTTCTTCTTTAGAAGATTCATCAATCCTTTAACTTGTCTTCCTCGAGCCTTGGTACTCCTTGGAGGTTTTTGTGCCATGGCCCTTGTTATCATTGTAGTTCCTTCAGTAGGTTTCTGGGAAGCAGCTACTATTTGCAAAGCAGCTTGGCTTGAAGAGGGTTCATTGATTCTGAGTGGTGGCTGGGAAGTTTTCATGTTTCTTCTTCCCCTCTGAGCCGCACCATCTCCAGATTTCTTCTTGTTTTCTTCTCCTTCTTCCCACTCCCCCTGACTTTGAGGTCCAGATTTGTACACTCTATCCCCTTAGTCATTGTCGGTCACCTTTCATAAAGGAATCTGAGAGAGTTAAAATGCCCTTGTAAATAATTATAAAGTGTAGCAAAGACCAACTTCAAGTTCGGCTTTGAGCTCGATTTTGTTTGATAAGCCCATTGTCCTTATCAAGGAGCTCGCCAATGGGCCTAGGATGGCATCCGCTTCCAGAAAGGTAACTTGCCTCTTGGAAAGCTTTTTCACTAAAGACGATCATCGCCTTATCATTCCCAGATCTTTCTGAGCAATGACTATGCTAGTTGTTCTCTGAGTGATGAGCTCAGTGAACTTTTTCATTTCAGAGGGGACGGAGGCAATTACTTCCTTGTTTTGTGAAGACATCTCCTTTTGCAGATGAGCCAAGATTGCATCTGCTCATGTATTCATGGAGTGGACATTTGGTAGTTTGCTCAATATTGCAGTGCAATCGCCTTCCTTTTCAAGTGAGAGACCGCTAGATGTTCATTGCATGTGCTCGCCAAAGTCTTGTCTTCTTCATCATCCGAGTAATCACCCAAAGGATCTTCATCCTCTCGACATTCTCATCGATTGTATCGAGTCCAAAGAACCATCTCAGAGATTGGTTTCTTTCCTTTCTGGAAGGAGGATGGTACTTCTTTTGAAGATGATGCAGCCTTAGCATCATGCTTGACTTCAGATACTTCTTTAGTATCAAGTTCTTTGGTGATATCATGCACAGCATCCTGTAGCTCTTTAACCTCGCAGTAAGCAATCATTTCTTGTAAGTATTGATCTTGTAGTTGATCGCTTGTCTCGGATCTAGCTATTTGATCTTCCATTTGAAGATGGAGTCGTTGTTCTTCTTCCAACAGCTTGTCCGAGTTGAGCGCCTGTTCGAGTGTTTAATATTTTCTGATTGGTTTCTTCGTAAAGCTCAACTACTTGTTCAAGAGTAATCGGTGTTCAAGATGGATGAGTAGATTTCGAGGAGATGGAGACGAGATTTCGTGAAGTCTTCTCAGTGCTTTTCAAAGAATTGAGGCATTATTCCTTAGCGAAATTCCTCCGTCCCCGGTGCAGGGCATCATCATCATCCTTTTGTCTGCGGTCATCCTTTTGGTGATGGTCATGGAGGTTCATCAAGTCATTTTCGCTTATCTCTTCCTCCTCATCATCTTCGATACAAGATTTATCACTTCAGAATAGTGATCTTCCGCCCATTAACCTCTTCTTGTTCGTAAGGTATAAATTGCGTAGTTTGGGGCAAACCGGCTTGAATGCCATTTGTAATCTTGTTCCACCATCCGCCTGCTCAAAGGCTTGTATCAAATCAGGCCACTTCTCCGAGAAATCCTTATGCAATAAAGTCGAATCGTAATCTCGGTAGGGAACATTGCATGGATATATGTCTCCAAGTCAAGAGCTCGTGCTCATTCTGCTTGATCTGTGATTCTCAATATTTCGTAGAGATCGAGCACCTTAACCTTTGCCATTTCTTGAAGCATTGAATATGCTTTGGTAGGTGAGCTTTGAAGAAGGGAAGTAGTCCTTGTCTCAACATCGGGAGCCCGCTGGCACTTGTTTGAGCCTCAAAGAAAGAGTTTTGAGTGAGCTTCAAAACCTTTTATAGATATCTCGAGTAGAAGTGTAGTTTAGTTTCGAGTTACCCAGTAAGTACTTCAGCTCAGAGATTGTGCTATCGAGACAAATGGTGTCTCAGATATCTTGTCAGGAGGCGGAGACTTGGAAGTCTGGTCCTCATCAGCCTTTCTTTCTTGATCTTGAGAATTAAAATTATCACAATACTTAGGAAATTTTATCAAGAAAACTTTTAGATGACAAATCAGATATCTGAGAGGTCAATTACCTCCATGGGAGGCTCAGATATTTGTCTCTCAGACTTGTGCGCCTCGAATCTTTTCTTGTGATGAAGGCCTTGATGCCTCATCAGTTTCCATAGGTGCAGGGGATGTCGCAACTCTGTCCCCTTGCACTTCTACTTCTGAGTGAGCCTGTGAGTAGAAAGTATTGAGTAATTTAGAGAAGAAGTTTTAGTTAACCCAAGGTGAAGAATATTTGTCATTGATTTTTATATACCTTCATACTGGAAGGCTCAATGATTCGTTTCTAAACCTTGTCGGTTTCTGGGTTTTCTTCTGGCATTTCTGCCTTATCTTCCTCTTTCTCAGTTGGAGCCTGTTAGAAATATTAATTTTAAATGATCAAGCACATAAACATATAACTAGAGAAGTGTTATCTTAAGAATCAGTTATTACCTGTGGCACAGGCTCAGATATCTTAAGAGGCGAGGTTGAGGGAACCTCCTTCTCAGTTTCTGAGGTAAGCTTTTCAGCTTCCTCTTGTTTTTGTGTTTCTAACTCAGCCTGTAACAAAGAATTTTTATAAATAACAATGTACAAGCATAAAATTTGCACAAGATAAGAGTTAAACCATTCAACTACCTGATCCGTGTCAGGCTGATTGGTCTCTGAAACTTGTGACCTTTCTATACATTGGTCTTCTTGTTCCAGTATTTCTTCTTTGTTTGAAATTTCAGGTACTTCACACCTTTCCTGAGTATGCAATTCAGTTGCCTCCCCTGGTTGATCATTCGGAGTAGATGTCTCAGTTTGATCCCTCTCATCGAGTCAGAACCCGCTTTTGCAGGATTTTCATCAAGATTCTCGCATTGGCCGGTAATTCAAAATGGAGTTCATTTACATTTCATCAACCACTTGTGGCTGTGGTTGTTGTGTTTGTGGTTGTTGTGGTTGTCCGGAAGGCAGGATTGGTCAGTAGAATGTTCTTCCAGATTTTTAGATGTGCATTTTCATCAGCATCTGCCAGCACTAAATTACCACTCATCAGGGATTCTTGAAGTTGTGCGTAAGAAACGTTCCCTGATGATGTGTTTGCACCAACAACCTTTGCTATAGGTGCTTGCTCAGTAACCTGTGGTGTAGGTTCTTTTCGTAAACCTTATCACCGCCATCACATAAAGAACCTTAGCCCTCTTTGTTCTTTCTAGGACTTGAGATGACTAGTTCATCATCTTCATCGCCGAGCTCTCATCAAGATTAGGAACTAATTGGTCCATTACTCCTGCGGTTTCTGCAGATAGGGCTTGGTGTTTTTCACCAATTTTGGCAGTATTAGCAAGATCATCAGCAAGGCATTCTGCATTAGTCGCAACATTTCTGAACGCACTTTCTCTTGCTGAGTCTACTTGTTCAGTAGTTGATAACTCTTTTGCAGCATTGATGTGTTCATCCTTTATCGCCCATCGGCAATGCTCGCAGATATCTGAGAATCGACAACCTCTTTGGGTGTGTCTTCTGATTTGCCAGCAGACTTCTTTCTTGAAGTTCTGGGCTTCTTGGTCGCAACCTTTTCTTCAGATACCTTTTCAAACTTTCGCTTCTTAGAACCTTTCTGAGACCCAGTAACCTTTTTCATCATGTTCAGATACTCATATTTCTAGAGTAGGTTATCGTCATGCGATTTCAAATGCCTCCGAGCTCAATGCCAAGTGATGCGCGCGAGCCGAGTCTACCATGAGTGCTTCTATGTCTACTAGTGCAAAAAAGTTTGAGAAAAAAATTAAAGCAAGTCGCTTGCTACTCTTCAATTGCAAGCAAATATGAGGTCTTCTAGTATTGGGAATGGGAAGACCAACTCCACAAGTATCCAATGATTATACAAGTATGGAATATAAGAGGAGTTGGGAATCCCCAATCTCAACAACTAGTTAAGTATTTTAAAAAAGCTGAGAAAATTGATGTTTTAGTTTTGCTAGAACCTCTAGTGGATTTCAATAGTCCTAAATTTTGCATTGTCGGGCTATGAAAATATCTTGAAAAATGATAATAACAAAATCGATTTGTTATTCTTCATCCTATAAAATTCAAGTTCTTGAGGATGAAGAACAATATATTCATTGCAATATTTGTAATTGATAGTAGTGTTGATACGGAAATATGTCCAATCCGTCATAAAGGACCTAGAACGAATCCTAAGGCATCCCAAGTCATCCAATGGATCCAGACACTTTGGTCCGAGCCAACGGTCCGATCCAGCAGCATCAACCATGGTCCCACCCACATTGAAAGAAAGGGACGAAGGATTGGACGACAAGGTCGACCAAACCATAGGTCCGACCCACCTCGTCCGAGCCTCTCGGGAAAGGAGCATAGTGCTAAGTCAGACTTCTCCGACCCAAGGACTTCGATCCGATGTCAACTCGGATCCAAAGATGACCATCTCATAAAGCAACCAAGCAAATGGGCACCAAAGAGTGAGATGACCGAACCCAGAGCTCCAAATCGAAGAGTTAGACAGCAGAGAACTTCCTCACCGACAATTAAATATGGTCCGACTAATCGTCCTGACCCATCTCCCAACTCGAACTCGCGTAACTAGTCACATCCTCAAGAACTCTCCCAATAATGACCAGATTACCCTAAAGCCCAAGATGGCATGGGCTAAAGCTTCATTATCACTATGGGCCTCATATTAGCATTGGTGGATCAATCTCGGCCGCATACATGGCGCGATCCTAGCAACCCCTCCATTTTGATGATAGCCTATAAATAGGGCACACATCCCCACAAGAGCGGGTAAGTCATCTGACAAGTCACTTCACGATCCCAATCCCGAGTATTATACAGAGTTGATTTTCGCACTCGAGTAGTCTCATCCCGGTTTGACATTTAGCAAACCGCACTAACCCCCCGCCCACTCAAGTGTGTGTGTCCTCATCAAGCAATTGGTCACGGTTCTTACGCCTTGGTCCTTACCTAGCAAGGAGCTTACCTTGGCACCCATTAGTGGAGTTGAATAAAATCTAAGTAGTGGGGGAGTTACACCCAACATTTTGGCTACTCTCTGGGAATCTTTACAAAAGTCCCATTCTTCAAGAATGGCAAGAACAAGAAGGTCCACAAGAACCAACGCCATCGCCATTGGTACGCTCGCCCAAGACAAAGGGGAAGACCTCTCACTAGAAGAGGGGTAGCAAGAGTTTCAACAAGAGAAGTAATAGATGATCCAAGTGATGGCCATACCGCTAGTCTTTCTCCGGCGAGGAAAGAGCCACTAATCCACCAAAGAAGGATCCAAACACTGGGGACGAAGGACAGTTCCTCCGTCAGAACACATGGTCCTCCTCCAGAAGAAACTTTACCTCCGAATGGGCGATCATTCGTCCTAGTGAGTTCGGAATGAATGAGAATCGGGCCTCTTACTCACCACTATTCAAGGATGCTTGATCGAACAACCTCCACCTCCTCACCCCACTCCACCTTTGGCAATCCCAAGACAAGTCAACTCATTAATCAAGAAATGAGCACCGCCCCATCCAACAACGACTGGGGAACAAGCTCAACCGAAGATCTAAGGAACCTTCTTAACAGAGGGCCGCTTCTCATGGACAACGAGGGAGAAGTCCGTATGCCACAGTAGACGGCGGGAACCAACAAGAGGAGCTAAACAACAAGCGCCAAGAGATCAAATGGCGGAAAGCATCCCGATAGTTCCAATCGGTGATCTTCTCCGTATGTAGCTATCAACCCCGTAATCGTGAAAGACGACACCGAAAGATCTACCTCCAACAAGGCCTTGAAACACAAATTGCCACCTTGAGCAAGATGGTCAAAGCATGAGAAGGTGGTAGTTAAAACTCCCAACCTCCGTATGAGATCAAGAGAAAGAAAGCGCTCATCGCATTATCCCAAACCTTGAGCATTACTATGGAGATATTTTCGTAGGGCATCTTACTAGATACGAAAAGTAAGATGGAAAGCAATGGACTCAATGACAACATGAAAGCTCTCAACTTTTCCACCACACTCTTTCGAGAAGCAATGGATTGGTGGACCTCACTACCTAATGGTTCCATCGATCTTATGGACGCCTTCCTTTTCTTGAAAAGGTTTGAGAAAGCAAAGAAAAGGAAGAGGTCATTGAGCACCGCGCATAATCCGTAAAGAGCATGAGGACCTTAGAACCTTCCTTGACCGCTTCAACGTCAAGTACGGTGTAGAGCCTCATAGCATCAAAGAGCGGGTCCGACACCTATATGCTAACACTTATAATGATGAGCTTAGAAGGAAGCTTTCCAACGAAGAAATCACCACTGAAAAGTACCTAGAAGATATCTGCGAAGGGGTCTTGTATGGAGAAGAGTACCGAAGAAATGTCCCGATAAGAGCAGGGATAAAGAAGGGGAAAGAACAAGTGCGACAGGAACTTCCTCCTCGTCAAGGGAAGTTCAAGCAAAAAAGAGATCTCAAGGACAGGAAAGAATTCCATAGAGAAAGAACTCCACCTAGGAGATACGCCGAGTATACTCGCCTCAATGCACTCAAGATCCACATCTTCGCTTCTATTGTTGAGAAGGACTTAGATATACAATGGCCTAAACCCTCAGAGCAAAGAAGAAGAGTAAATTTTCTAAAGACTACTGTAGGTTCCACATGCAGAAAGGTCACCCGACTGAGGATTGCATCCAGTTGAAGACAGAAATCGAAAGACTAGTGAGAAGTGGGAAGTTGAAAGAACTAACAAGTGAAGAGGAAGCCTCCAGGCATAGAAAGAATGAGCAGAGAAGAGAGGAGCGTGATTCCGAACCTTCGACAGGATCTTTACCACCACCTCCAGCGGAAATCCCACATCGGCATGCCCAAAGATACCAAGGGTACCGCGAAGATACAGAAATGGAGAACCTCCCTTACAGTGGAGTTATCAACGCCATTGCAGGAGGACCAACAGGGGGAGATAGCAGAAATGCAAGGGAAAGGACCGTGCAACACTTGAGAAACAACGACAGAGCTTACGGTCCAAAGAATTTCGAAGGCACAAATGCAATTACCTTTGACGATAGCGAGATCCCCCACCAACGCCCCAAGGAGGACATCTCAAGGACCCCGATGTCCCTTTGGTTGTTTCTCTAGTGATTGCCACTTACAAGGTCAACAAGGTACTAATCGACACAGGAAGCTCCTCCAATGTCATATCCAAAAGGACCGTGGAGCAAATTCACCTGGGGCAAATACAATATGGACGAGTATACACTTCATTGGTAGGTTTTGGTGGGTCTGTAGTACGCCCCATTGGAAGTATACCACTACAAGTCTCTATGGGCACCTTTCCGACAAGAGTGACCAAGACTATCCTCTTCCTGGTAGTAGATAGCACCTTCGACTATAACGTGATCTTGGGCCGCCCGGGACTTAACCAATTCAGAGCAATTGCTTCTCCCTTACACAACAGGGTAAAGTTTCCAACCCCGAACGGCGTGGGGGAAGAAATGGGCAACGTTAGAGAAGCCTGGGAGTGCTATATCATGTCAACCAGAGGGGCCACAGTACCTGTCCTTTTGGTCACTAAGGGCCCTCATAGCCATTCTTCCATTACTCTAACACCACCAAAGGAAGAAATCGGTATTCGGTCGCTCAGAGAAAAGTTCCCCAAGACAGCTAGAATAGAACCCCATGAAGCCTTGAAAGAGGTCCAACTGGTCGAAGGAGATTCGAAAAGAACAACTTGGATTGGAACGGAGATGAGTACGGAAGTAGAGCTGAAGCTCATCACTTGCCTTCGTAACAATCGCGACATCTTTGCTTGGAGCACAGATGATCTCAAGGCGATAGACCCAAGGATCGCAGTTCACCGTCTGAACATGGATCCGACGGTCAAGCACATCCGGCAAAAGAGGAAAGACTTTGGACCAGTTGAGGATGCTATCATAGCAGGGGAGGTTGACAAGTTGATGAAAGCAGGTCATATCGAAGAAGTCGACATCTGATTGGGTTCAGAATGGTCCTCGTCGAAAAATCTCCCGGAAAGTGGAGAATGTGCAATGACTTCACTAGACTCAACAAATTTTGTCCAAAGGATCCCTATCCATTGCCACGCATAGACCAGCTGGTTGATTCCACTGCAGGATGTGCGCTTCTAAGCTTCATGGATGCATATCAAGGTTTCTACCAAATTAGGATGGCTCAAGAAGACATCAAGAAAACGGCATTCTTTGCGGCCGGAGGGGTCTATTGCTTCAAGGTCATGCCCTTTGGCCTCAAGAATGCAGGAGCTACTTACCAACGGCTGGTAAATAAGATGTTCAAGGAAGAATTGGGAAAAACCATGGAATTTATGTGGATGACATGCTTGTGAAAAGCAAGACCAAGAGGAACACGCCAAACACCTTAACAATTGTTTTTCTATTCCCGAAATACGGAATGAAGTCAACCTCAAAAGTGCACTTTCGGGTGAAAGGAGGAAAATTCCTTGGTTACATGGTTACGTAAAGAGGCATCAAGCTAACCCGGAGAAAATAAAGGCAATCATAGATCTACCACAGCCCAAGACTGTCAATGAAGTTCAGAAGCTTCTAGGAAAGGTGATGGCATTGAGCCGTTTTATCTCAAGATCCACCGAGAAGAACCTTCCCTTCTTTAAGATCTTACGAAAAGGAACTAAGTTCGAATGGACAAAGGAGTGTGAAGAGGCCCTAGAAAACTTGAAAAAGTATCTCCTCTCGCCGCCCCTTTTGTCTAAACCCATGGAGGCTGAAACTCTTTACCTCTATTTGGCCACCACTGATGAATTAATGAGTTCTGTACAGGTACGGATACAAGATAACGAGCATTTACCAATTTACTATTTGAGCAAAGCCCTTGCAGGCTCTGAGGCCAGATATTCAAGGTTGAAAAGCTCGTCAGACCGGTTTACATCGACGCATCAAGCCTTACTTCAAGTCGCATCGGATTGTGGTCCTTACAAATGAGCCACTCAAACATGTCTTAGACAAACCGGATCACCAGACGCCTTCAAATGGGCTATTGAGCTAAGTGAATATGATATTGGGTATCAAGCCCCATCTGCCAAGAAAGCGCAAGTTCTGGCCGACTTCCTGGTAGACTATCCAGAAAAAGCAGAGGAAGAGAACGAAAACTCCCAGGAAAAGGCTAGTCATGTGGTGATAGCCCAAATCAAGGAATCAAGTGGAGAGAAAGAAGCAGAAGAGACACAAAGAGGTAGCATCCAGCTTATGACTAAGTATCACCAACCTATGGATGATTCACTGAGAGTAAGGCACATGTTTCTCTTGGACGAAGAACTCAATACCCCGACAACCCGCATCTCCCGACAAGAAGCAAGAGGTTCAGAAGCACTCACTCCCACTTCGAGGTAAGGAAAGAAACAAAGAATGTTGGACATTACAAGTGGATTTGGATCATCAACCGGACGGTTGGGAGGAATAGGAATTTTCCTTGAAAGTCCTGAAGGAGCCAAGCTAGAGTACGCCATCACCCACAATTTTAAGGTGACAAACAACGAGATCAAATACGAAGCACTTATCACCGGCCTAAGAATGGCGAAAGCCCTTCAGGTAAAAAAGGATCAAAGCTCACATGCACTGTAGCTCGTGACAATCTCAGCTTCTCCGGTCCTTACCACCAAAGGACCTAACATGATCTAATACTTGGAGCTCCTCAAGAAAGAGGTTGAGCACTTTGAAGAATTTACTCTTGACCAATTTCACGAGAATGGAATGAAAAGCCGACGCCTCTCCAAGCACGCCTTTAGAGCTTTGGACACAAGAAGTGTCATCCTAATGACCGCTGAATCCTCCCTAGCAAACCCCAACGGATGATGCTTCTCGAGCACGTAAAGAAACCGGATGATCGATATATTCCGTTACTCAAGGATGGTACTTTACCGTGGATCCTAGAGAGGCCAGAAGATTCAATGTCGAGCTAATGACACTTTATTCGAAGAAGATCTCTAAAAGATCCTACAAATGAACTCACATGAGGTGCCTAGATCCTCAAGAGGCAAAAATCGTGATGGAAGAAATCCACGGAAGTTGTGGAAGTCATTCGAGGAAGAACTTTGCAGAAGATCATAAGGCAAGGATACTATCACAACTATTAACATAGATGTCGCCAACATCGCGCTACCGTGAAGACCGCCAATACTATGCCAACATACCACACCGCCGACCAACCCTATGATTCCGTTAATCATAGCATGCCCATTTGATCAATGGGGCATAGACATAGTTGGTCCTTTCCGCGAGGAACACATCAAAAGAAGTTCTTGATAGTGGCGTGGAATACTTCACTAAGTGGGTCAAGTCAAGGTCAACCATCACGTAAAGTGGTTCGACATTCATCCGAAGAACATCATCCGCCGTTTGGACTCCCAAGTGCTAGTTTTACAATGGAGCACAATTTTTCGGGTCAAGATCAAGGAGTGGCTTCAGTCCTTCAAAATAGAACAACGCTTTACTTCCATTGGCCACCCCCAAGCCAATGGTCAGGTGGAAGCCACCAACAAGACCATAGTCAAAATTTTGGAGAGAAGGTTGAGAACTTCCCAAGACAGTTGGGCGGATGATCTCGACGCGGTCCTTTGGGCGCATCGAACGACAGCCCGGACTGCCACACAAGAAACACCTTTCTCCCTGGTCTATGGATCCGAGGCGGTCATCCCCTCGGAGACGGTGGTGGCAACCCAGAGAATCCAAAGAAACAACCTGCTTGATAATGAGATCGCAAGGATCTATGACCTTGAGCTCCTTGAAGACAAGCGCGATAAGGCATTGGCCAACATCCTTCGGTACCAAGCCATGACCGCTCAAGCCTACAATAAATGTGTCTTTCCCAAGGACATACAAGTTGGAGACTTAGTCCTCAGAAGAGCCGAGATACTAAGTCATGTGGGGAAACTTAAGCCCAAGTGAGAAGGACTGTACAAAGTTACTGGGGCAAGAGTTAATGGAAGCTTTGAACTAGAAGATGAGCTAGGGCGGGCCTTGAAGAGAACTTGGAATGCCAAGAATCTCCAAAAGTTTTACACTTAGAGAAGGAGCGGCAACGATCGTCACCTTCCTTTATCTTGTCGATCTGTTTTATGTGTTTGTTTTTGAAAAGGCCTCAAGCACTCAAGTTGTAATTCGATTTCACAAATCAATACAACTGATTTCATAAACATTGTTAATAATCATGTCCTTCAATCTCATGATTCAACAGCCATGAAGATATTTAACTACTCGATCCAAACTAGATCATACATCGATCCGGATCGGATTAACAATCAAACAAAGGTCCGACCTTGACAAAGTCAAATACGCTTTTAAAACAGAGTATGTAATTACAAAGTCAGGTCCGAAGAGCCCTAATCGAGCTTACAAAACAAGCTCCTATTCTATCTCTTTTCTACTTCTACAAATAAGCTTTAATTAACCCCGGTTCATCAACCAAACCCCGTCCGAGCACTATTAACTTTATCTGTAGGCCCAAGGAAGAAGGAATTCGCCATCCCAACTTTGATTGCTTATCGACAAAGATTTCAAGCCCTTCGGACGATCTAAAGACTAACAGCAGCCGGACGAGATAACTGAGGCCATTCAATGCTTCCAGAAAGGATACTCCATCACTTCTAAACGAAAGAGAGCTCCGAAGCAAGCAAGAAGCACTATCAAAATCCAGATTGCCTCTTACCAAATACTATAAATACATCTCAGATTCAGAGTATTTGGAAGGCGACCAACCCGGATAGTCGGTTTAACCCAAGTCACTCCGGAGGCTCCCGCTGGTCCAAGTCCCAACAAGACCGGCATTGTCAGGAACTCCGTCCCAGAATTGCAAGTCGCTCGCTCGAACCTTCAATTCTGGAACGCAGCCACCAACAAAGCTGAGCTGCTCGGACGACAGACTTTAGATGTAAGACAAATGAGTTACCAGAAAGGTTACTCCTAAGTCCCAATGATCCGACTCCAAACAAGCTCAAGATCGTCAGACTCCTTTCCGCACCAAGTAGCTCCCTCGAGCCTTCAATCCTGGAAACAAAGTCACCAACAGAACCAAACTGCTCGGATACGTGTCTTCAAGGACGAGCTAACAGACCTACTAAAAAGGATACATCCGGAGCTCCCTCAATCCGAGAAACGAACAACTAGACACAGCAGGATTGGTAGAAAGCCTTCCAACATCTCGGGCGGTTTTTTACGACCGAACCACGAAATACTGGAAGGGATTCTACCAAACCAATGATGCCGACTTGTCGCCCCCCGGGCACATACCCAGAGCGGAATGCCTCGGATGCACTGAGGTTCAAAAACAACTATTTGAAGATCCCCAAACCATCCAGCTAATCTACCTCTCCGGGGCTAAAGTCGTGGATATAGACCACAAATTGAGAAAGAAGATTAGCCCGACGATCGAGGAATTGATTGGTAAAGATTCAGGCCTCACTCGGCACGGATCAGATCTCGAAGATCCGAGGTCGGCTTCCGATCAATTTAATTTCCAAAACTCTCACCATGAACCAACCCGGTAGACTTCAAGCATCGGAGACACCCTGGGATGAGATCACGCCAAGAGTGATGGTATAAACATGTCGCCAATTACCGGACTCGAGCTCCGGACCCTCGGTTACTATAAAAGGGAGAAAATGTCCTAATGAAAAGCCGTACAAAGCAGGGGTATATATAAAAAGAGAGGACCAATCAGAAGCGGACACATGTCCCAGCTAGCTACCGGAAATGGGCTTGGGCCGAACATGGGCCTGGCTCTTCGGCTTCCATTGGCCCAACCCAATAATCCATCCATACAATGCACATTGACTAAGTTACTCACTCGAACGACGTCAAATCGATATGACAACATCCGAAGCAACTGTGATTCAGATAAAGTCACCCTATACTTAATCGATCATCTTCTCACTTTCTCACAAGTCCAGATGACTGGATGACGACCAAGTCAACGTCCAATCGACGCTACTTACCACGATACAAGGAAATTTCGCTTTCGCAAGCCTTGTCACTCTAAGACGTGGTTCAACCGCTCGTGATCCGTTTATTTCTATTAAAGATTCCAATTCGGATGGGCACAATGGTTGATCATCCCCCAGGACCGGCAAAGGAACATTTGCATCAGGCAAATTAACGTTCTGGCGGTTTGAATCTCAAGGGTCCGAACCCATCATCCGAGTTCACGAGAGTTGATGAAGTTACTAGGCAAATACGAAATTAAACTCGCAAGAATGTAAGCAGAATCATTTAGCATTTCAACAACAAGAATAGTTCCGAGCCACCAATGGGCCCGGACCAACAACATTCATCGAGTCGGGTATATGGTTTTACAAAAAGATGATGAGCAAAAAAGACAACATTGTTTTCAGGACCGAAGGCACACTACTACTAAAAACCCGGCATACCTCGCCTTTATCGCTTTCGGCGCCGGATTTAACTAGGCTGAGACCGAGAGGGACCCCCCGTATCCTACTCTGGAGGCGCTTGACCTTGCTGTTGGGCTGACTGGGCTAACCTCCGTTCTCTCCGAGCCTCAACCTCTTTCAAGAAGATGTAAAGCCAACGGAAAATTTAAACTCACTTTGCGCTGAGCGGCAGTTAACTCCGAAATCTGCTCCAACTCCGAGGCAGCAACCAACCGAGCAACTTCAAAGATCCGAATCCAAATGGGCGCTTGCTCATCTTTCCCTGCCTTTCTTGGCGGGAGGATTCGGACCTTCAAGGAGCTTTTTTTCCAATGCAGGTTTTCGATCCACGGCAAGGATCTCGAGATACGGATCTAGGAGGCTTCCTCGAGCCCTTAGACCCGACCACCTTACCCTTGTCCGGAGTAGGGATAGTTTGGGCCTCTTCGCTCAGCAGCTCTCCGAGACTCCTCCACTCGAACACGGCAGATTTGGCTCTTCCATCGGGAGTACGGTGGAAGTCTTGATAATTTAGGTCCGGAACCTCTCGCCATCTCCTTCCGTCAAAGATTTTGTCGACGCTCAACTCCCGCATGGTCGACAACGATACTCGAACCAAAAAGCTGCACATCCAATCACAATGAGTTGCAAAATACAAAAGAATCTACAAATGGTAACTACATAGTCGATAAACCGAATCGGACAACCAACTAGAGGTAGAGAGAAACCACTTACTCAAATCCTCCATATTAGGATAAAACTTGGCTCGGACAAGCCGCCAAGTAAGGCAGGGTCGACATATCAACCTTCGAAGAAGTACTTTTCCGGCTCTTGACTCGATGGAGCGCCAGCATCCATAGGGGAACATTCCGGCCGGTTTTCGGCCATACTTGCCTCGGAAGAATTTCCTCTCAAATTGCCACTTGGCCCTCTCCGCTTCGGATTGCCCGGGCTTCAGAGCCGGACGGACAAAAATGTACCTCTTGAACCACTGGATTCCCAATGAGGACAGGGGGTCAACAAAAAACGTGTACGCCTGGCGACATACGAACGTATAGAACCATGCGTTCCTATTACTTACACTTATGTTGAATAATTTACAAAAATTATCGAATGTGACCGGGATGCCTTTATATTTACATAACACTCCGAAGCACATCAGATTTCCGAGGGAGTTGGGGATGATCTGGTGCGGACTCAACCCCATGCTATTCAAGATCTCCAAAAACTCGGACGATACGGGCAGGCACCACCCGCAATGGAGGCTTATCTCATGAACACACATATAGCCCGGAGGCGGATTATAAAAAGCATGAGACTCGTCCGGAACGAGAGTCTCCACACACTCCGGGATCTCATATCTCCTCCGGAGCTCATCCACTTCCTCGGCTCGGATGGTTGAGGCGCAAGTAGGCAAAGTACCATCTTCATTCAACTCGCCCTCCGGATCGGGGTGAGTGACCTCGTCTCTAGACCGAGGGAGCTTTACTTGGAATACGTCCTCACCCTTCCTCAGCCTCTCCGGACGCTCTTCCTCAGCCACCTGCCGACTCGGCCCTGCTTGCCCAGCAGATTCCACAGGGAGCATATGAGCGGATAGCTCTACACTTTCTTCCGCTTCGGAACCAGAATCTTGGGCCCGTACACCTTCTTCTGCTTCATCTTCCTCGGATGAGGACGCTAACTCTACGACAGTCTGAAGAGGTATCATGAACTTCCTCGATGGTATCATGAACTTGCACGATCCTCCTCACCCTCTTCAAAGATGCCCAAATTGGGAGGTGCTTCCGAGGTATCATGAACTTCCTCGATGGTCGGCGCCTGTGGATCCGGAACGAACGGAACTCGATTAGGATTACTCCTAAAATTATAACCAAAGTTGCGAATTAAGGATCGGATCTCTACCGGAAGTTCGGATTCTTGGCCAGCCCGGCCCGGGCGACGAGTTCCTACAACTCGCGAACTTATTTCTTGAGCCGCTACAATAACCTGCACATGGGACACTCGCAGGTAATCCCGATGCCTCGGAGGACCGGAATCTGGAACAACTAACCGAAGTAAGGAACTTACCTCGGGCTCTTCCCGGCTCGGATGGGGCGCTTGCTCCACCTCCAATACTTCATCGTCATCTACGATCTCAATTTCCTCGGAGCTATCGGTTAAAGATATCGCTTCGGAGTCATATCCTCACCTCGGATCGATTTTGGCTATCACTCTTGACATCCTAAGGAAAGGAGAAAGCAATTTCGTAAGCTTTAAGATGGCAGTCCGAGAGGTCGCTATGTGTATTAAAGTGGTCATTTATAGCCAACACTACGGCTTTCCCAGCGGTTAGTTCGAGTCGACGACGATTTCGGCGTTAGTCAACATTGAGAACGTATGGAGTATTAGAACTATAATACACATCATAAGCACGCATCCGAGCAACTAGAAGATGAAAAACAATACAGACAAATGATAAGACGAGACAAGTAAACTTACTTGGACTCGGATGATTAGATGGAAATGCCTTGACTTCGTATGCAATCTCGTGCTTCGGATCTCTCGTCGCTCGCTTCGGATTGATGGTAGTCGCTTCGGATACACTCAGAATGCGAAAATTCTCTCTCTAAACGGTGTGCAAATGAACCGGCCAACCACTCTATTTATAGAGGGTCATATTGGGAACTCCAACCGTCACGATTTTTCGGGATTAAATCTCAATCGTAGATCAAAAATCATCCAACGGCATAGTACAATTATACCAAGTGAAATGACGAATTGGTACAACAAATCTACTTCGAGGATAGACGAATACAACAACTCTCCCACTCTGGGGCGGCAGACAACACGAGAGTTCCGGAGTATCCTCTCCTCGGACGACTAGCGGCTTATCAGTCCAACATAATTCGCCACACAAGGAACCTCGTTTACTCGAGCGATTACACTTCGGACCTTCTCTTGACCACAGAGGTTGGTTCGGATGGGACACGCACCTACGGTCCGCCACCGTAGCTCATCAAAGGTACACTACCGATGTTCGGAGCCTAAACTTAGTCTCGATTACAAATACCCTTTTTTCTTTTTTCTTCACTTCGTTGCCCTTCGGACCCAAATTTCGGATGGCAACGATGTTTTAGAAAAAGAAAAGGGGGAGAGATCGAGTCAATGGCCACAATCTGAATTACACCTTTTTTCAACTCGTTTAGCAGATTGATCAAGAACGGATCCTTCTTCAACAGCTTCCCAAGCCAATAGTTCCACAACTATCTTCTACTAAGATACTTGGAAACTAGGGGGACATATGTTGATACGGAAATATGTCCAATCCGTCATAAAGGACCTAGGAACGAATCCTAAGGCATCCCAAGTCATCCAATGGATCCGAGACACTTTGGTCCGAGCCAACGGTCCGATCCGGGCAGACCAACCATGGTCCGACCCACATTGAAAGAAAGGGATGAAGGATTTGGACCTACAAGGCCCGACCCGAAACTATAGGTCCGACCCACCTTGGTCCGAGCCTCTCTGGGAAAGGAGCATAGTGCTAAGTCAGTACCCTCTCCGACCCAAGGACTCCGATCCGCATGTCAACTCGGATCCAGCATGACATCTCATAAAGCAACCAAGCAAATGGGCACCAAAGAGTGAGATGTCCAAACCAGAGTCTGAATCGGAAGAGTTGGACAGGCAGGAGAACTTCCTCAGCCGACAACCAAATATGGTCCGGACCAATCGTCCGGACCCATCTCTCCGAACCTGGGAATTCGGCAGAACTAGTCACATCCTCAAGAACTCTCCCAATAATGACCAGACTACCCCTAAAGCCCAAGATGGAATGGGCTAAAGCTTCATTATTGGGCTATGGGCCTCATATTAGCATTGGTGGCTCAATCCTGGCCGTACACATGGCGCGATCCTAGCAACCCCTCCATTTTTATGATAGCCTATAAATAGGCACACATCCCCACAAGAACGGGTAAGTCATCTGACAAGTCACTTCACGATCCCAATCCCGAGTATTATACAGAGTTGATTTTTCAGTCACTCTCGAGTAAAGTCTCATCCCGGTTTGACATTTAGCAAACCGGGCACTAACTCCCCCCACTCAAGTGTGCGGTCTCACCGCAAATGGTCGCTGGTTCTTACGCCTTGGTCCTTACCTAGCAAGGAGCTTCTTACCTTGGCACCCATTAGTGGAGTTGAATAAAATCTTAGTAGTTGGGGAGTTACACCCCCAACAAGTAGCTTCTTTTTTTGGCCACCTTCATTTATGCAAAGTGCAATAGAAGAGAGAGATACATTTTATGGGAAAGCATTGCTGCTTTAGGAGCCACCATCCAATCACCTTGGTGTATAGGTGGTGATTTCAACATCATCACTTCACCAAGTGAAAGGGAAGGTGGAGCCTTACCTAACTCAATGCTATGGTCGACTTCAATGATTTCATCTGTGTTAATGGCTTATTAGACTTGGGTTTTTCTGGTGTTCCTTTCACCTGGGAGCAAGCAAATGATGGTAAGAAACAAAGGTTAGATAGATTGCTTTTTAACAACTATTGGACTGATACCTTCTTTCAAACCTCTATCTTTCATGGCATTTTAAAGGAATCTGATCATAGACCTCTACTTCTCAAATTCTCTCATGTTTTGACAAAGCCAAAATCCTCATTTAGATTTCTCAAATGTGGACCTTACACTGATTTTCTTAAAGAAGGGGAGGTCAATTGGAATACTCCAGCAAGAAATACTGTTATTAAGAAAATGAAAGAAAAATTGTTTAGGCTAAAACAATTTCTTCAATGCTGGAATAAAAAAGTTTTTTGAAATGTGTTTGAAAGAGTTGAAATACTTGAAGGAGAGGTTTTGTTAAAGCAAGCAGTTATATCTAACCCTTGTTTTACAACAAAAAATTATTTGAAAAAAACTCAAAACCTTTTTGATAGAGCACTTGATCAAGAGGAGGAATATTGGAAACAAAAAGCCTCCTCTAATTGGTGTGCTTTAGGTGAAAGGAACACCAAGCTGTTTCATAGTATGGCAAAAAGAAAGAAAGCAAGAATGGGTATACATACCATCTCCTATCTTGGAGAAGAGATCTCTGATTCTGAGAATGTTAAGAAGTCTGCTCTGGACTTTTTTACTAACCATTTTGCAGGGGAAGCCCCTGAACTTGATAGTCCCACACTAGTTCTTCCTGGACAGGAAGTCACTAGGGAACATAATGCAGAACTCTGTAAAATTCCTTCCCTGGAGGAATTGCATACAGTTGTAATGGGCTTGAAAGATGATTAAGCTCTAGGACCTGATGGGTACATTGGGAAGTTTTTTCAGGTTACATGGGATATCATTAAACATGACTTGCTTGAGGCAGTTCTTGATTTTTTTGCAGGAGGTCATATACCTTTAGGTTTTTCTCATACTTTACTTGCCTTAATCCCTAAAAAGGATTCACCACAAGAATGGTGTGATTACAGGCCTATAAGTTTATGCTCTAATGTGCAAAAAATCATTTCTAAGCTTTTAAATGATAGATTAGTTGTGCTTCTCCCTAATCTGATCTCTGTGAATCAATCTGGCTTTGTTAAAGGGCGTGCTATTTTTGATAACATTTTGTTGGTACAAGAACTTGCACATGCTGTAGATAATAAAAACAAAGGTGCCAATGTTATTGTGAAATTGGATATGATGAAGGCATATGATAGGGTACAGTGGCCTTTCTTGAAAGGTATGCTTCAGTCTTTTGGATTTGATAATATGTGGATTGAGTTGTTTATGAACATTGTTAGAAACTGTCATTATAGTGTTCTGATCAATGGTAAAACATGTGGCTTCATACATGCAAAACAGGGTTTAAGGCAGGGAGATCCTATCTCCGCTGCCCTTTTTATCTTGATGAATGAGTTTTTGTCTAGGTCACTTAATGCATTGTTTCTTCAGAATTCTTTCATGTATTACAAAGTGCCTAAAGGTCTCCCTATATCTCACCTTGCATATGCTGATGACTGTGTTATTTTTTGTAATGGTTATGTGGAGAGTATTTCTTTACTCAAACAGTTCCTTGGTTTGTATGAGTCTCAGTCTGGGCAAAGAATAAATCTGGCTAAAAGTGGTTGTTTGACTGGTAAAAGAGCTAATCAAAGCTTGATTTTGAATACTTTGAACATGCCTTCTATGTCCTTACCGTTTTCCTACTTAGGTGCTCCCATAGCAAAAGGTCAAAAGAAAGAGAGTCTGTATCTGCCCCTTATTAATAAAATCAGATCAAAATTTTTAGGGTGGAATCTGGATCTTATGTCTCAAGGGGGAAGGTTAACTTTGATAAAAAGTGTTCTCAATGCTTTACCTGTTTACTTACTTCAAGTTCGGCAGCCTCCCAAATCTGTTTTTTATGAGATAGAGCAAATTTTCTCTAAGTTTTTCTGGGGTGCTACTGATGTTTCTAGGAGAATTCATTGGACTAAGTGGGAAAATTTTTACTATCCCCTACAGGAAACAGGTCTGAATGTTAGTAGACTTTCTGATATGTCTAAAGCTTTTACCATAAAACCGTGGTTTAGGTGTAGAGAAAACAAGTCTCTTTGCGCAAACTTTATGAATGAAAAGTATGTGAAAAATATTTTTCCTGGGGATAGGATTCCTAAATGCTCTGATTCTCCTATGTGGAGAAGACTTTTTGGTGTCAGCACTATTGCACAAGAGACTATGTTCTGGCTAATTGGTTCTGGTAATCTATACGCTTGGTATGATCACTGGCTCCCTAACATCTCTGTGCAGGAGTTGCAGCATTGCTTAGTGACAAGTAGTATTGATTACTCACTACTACAGTCTTGGTTAAGTGGGAACATGTGGAGTATGTCAAAGTTAAATGAGATAACAATGCAAGCAAGAACTACCATTCTCATGTCCATCCCTTGTACTTTGAATGCAAAAGCTATGCCTATATGGAAGCTTACTCAAGATGGGAGTTTTAGAACTTCATCAGCTAGGATTCTTGTGAGGAAAACCAAACCTGTGAATACTCTCTTTGAAAACATCTGGAGCCCTTACATTTCTCCTACCATATCAATATTTTGGTGGAAGATCCTGCAAGGATGGCTTCCTGTGGATTGTACTATTCAAAAGAAAGGAGTGGTCCTGGTCTCCAAATGTCAGTGCTGCAGAAATCTTGAAACTGTGGAACATGTATTCTTACACAATCCGGAGGCACACAAAGCATGGCAAAGGTTCTCTAACTTGCTGTTAGTTCCCTGCTTAGCACATCACTCTGTGACACACAGGCTTTTGGCTTGCAGAATTTCATCTGACAAAGTAAAGAAAGGGCATATTAGAGGACTCATTCCTTTGCTAATTGCATGGAAAGCTAGGAATAAACAAAAATTTCAGGGGCAAAAGGATCACTTCTGTGGGGATTATATCTCTTACAATGAAGCAGCTGCATCTTATTCATCAAGCCTTCACAATCCCTGCAGCAATTTGGAAAGGTGATATTTCTTTGGCAAATCACTGGGGTATGCAAGTTACTAGAGCAGTCCCAAAACCACTCATTCTGGTTTGTTGGAAGAGGCCCACTGAGCATTGGATCAAATTGAATACAGATGCATCTATGCACTCTGTACATGCTAGAGCAGCAGCTGCAGGAATTTTAAGGTGTCCCAATGGAAGAGTTCTCAGAATCTTTCAAAATGTGTTGGGTAACAAGAATGCTTTTGAAGCAGAACTTGAAGCCATTCATTTAGGACTGCAGGTTTGTCATAGATTGGGGTACCTTCAAGTAATTGTGGAATCAGATGCAATGAGTGTAATTCAAACTTTGAATTCAGCTAAGCCCTTGGCTCATTGGCATTCAGTGATTACCTATCAGCAGATCTTATACTATAGGAATGAGATGGAAATCCTGTTTAGGCATATTCATAGGGAGGGAAATGTTGTGGCAGATCACCTTGCTAAGGCATCTTTGAAGTTCAATTTGAACAGAGAAGTATTGCTCAGTAGCTGCAGTCCATTGGTTAAGCAATTGGTTTTCTCTGACAATACTGGTATATCTTACCTAAGAATACCTACATGAGTTGCTTCTCTTGTGTTTGTTTTGCTGTTTATATAGATTGGAAGATATAAGAGGCCCAAACCCTGGAATGTTTTTTAATAGTTGACATGCAACTCTCTTTGGATGGAGAAGGCATGAATGATCTCATTGCTCACAAAACTGGGAGTATGTATTGTATTCTTACTTACATAATAATGCCATGTTCTTTCTTTCTTTCTTCTCTATTCTCTTCCTACCTCATCTCTTATCCTGATCTCAGTCCTGCATATGATGATGTGTTGAATCTGATCCCATGTCAAATCCCACCCCTATCTGTTGGTCCAGCTAACGGGAAAGTAAAAGACTGGGGGGGGGGGGGTGAATAGTCTTTTAAAACTTTTATCGATAAACACGATTTCTCAGATATCTGTGAAGATATCTGATACTTAATTTCAGAGAGCGGAAGACTTTTCTGTGATAAGTGCACGTGCTCAGCAAGATAGGTGTAAATACTTTGCAAGGTAAATAAAGCAAGTAATAAAATGCAGAAAGTAAATAACACAAGTCTTTTTATAGTGGTATCTGAAGGTGGTGTAATCCTTCAACTAATCCACTTCGGCCTTTCTCAGACCTAGAATCCACTAACACAGATAATTGATGTAACCTTACAAATATCTTCTCTCGATTCCTAATTACACTAGGTTCCCAACCAAGTGTTCCCCCTGAGTTATTCCCCGGCTTTCACAGCCAAGTACTTCCTATACTCAGAAACCTCTTTCCTGGAGTTGTTCCTTAGTTTCCCAACTAAGTACTTCCTGTACTCCATGCCAATTAAGGTGTTGGTTAAGGTAGTTTGTCAGGTGAGCTTCTTTAATAACTTGTTCAGTTATGCAGATAGCTCTGAGAATCAAGTATACTTAATACACTTTGCAATGTATGGTATCTTGTTCTTAACTGACCCAAGTCTATGATAAATGTTCAAGAGAATGAATCTCAGATATCAAATCTTAATTCAACTCTTTCACAAATGGCAATGCTTGTTAAGGATCAGGACACTTAGAAATTTTGTGCTACTTAGAATCAAGAGCTTTCGTCGCAACAGAAAGCTTGAAGGTAAGTAGTGTGCTTGAGAGAGCTTGTGTGAGAATATTCAATGTGTGTTCAGTGTTATAAAGTGTGTTCTCAAGCAGTCTAAGTGTTGATATTTATAGATGAATTTGAGTGCCGTTTGAATAATATCCGTTAGGCTTAAATCAAATTCAAACTATTGATATCTGAGTATAGTACTGTAGTACGTTTGTCTTCTTTTTCAGAAGCTACCATTTTTGTTCAGACATTTCTGTCCGCGCATTCAATGCATTGTACTATACTTTGTCCTGTAGTGCCAACGGAACTATGCATTGTATCAGAGATCTTATACTATCAGAGTTCTCTGATGCTTTACACGTCCTTTTCCAGAGATTATCACAACTCCAGATACAACTTGTTGAAACAACTTGTTATAATATATTTCTTTTCAGAAACATAGTTTATGTCCAAGGTATCTGAGTGTTGATATCTGTGGGCACTTTCCTCATTTCAGAAACCTTTTATTTCTTAGATATCTTTTGCAATACTGTTTATTTGAATACGTTTGGGTCTTCAAGATATCTGGTCAAAGGTATCTGAAAAACCCTTGTCTTCAGCAATCTTGTGCAGTCTTCAAATCTTCAAATCCGTTGAACTTTTCCTGCTGGATGCCTTCTTCTTGTTCTTCTTTAGAGGAATAAAAATTATATTCAGAGACTTAACATCCTTTACAAGATTTGCTAGACTATCATACTTAGTGAGTTTCCTCTTTTACAGTGTTCAAGTGAACCAAGAGTACTAACCACCTTTCTGAGCTAAGATAAGTCATTAGGTTGTTGATCAAAATCTAAACAGATATTCCTAACAAATTTCCCCCATTTTGATCAGTCAACGATAACTATCTGACCTATTACAAATCTGGATGAGGAAACAATCCATCACTTAATCATTTCTTATGATCTTTCAATTTATATAATTAAGTGCAGAAAGTAAACATCAACCAAATCACAAGGTGTGATCTTTGCTGACAAGTTATCTTTTATAGATTGATAACTGAGAGTAGGTTCATCAGATATGTTACAAAGAAAGTTCAGATAACTTTTACAAGATAAAACAACACTAAGGTATAGTCAGAAAGATATAAAAGATTACATAGTAAATTAGGACAACAGGAGTAACCAAGCTCCAAGTGAACATCCTAACAAAATAGTCTTCAAGTCTTCAAAACAGTTCCATGGATCAATCTGCAAATTTCCTATCAGCAAACCTTCTTATATCATCAGAGTAGTCATAGAGAAGAGTTCTGACAATCATCTCTGTGTCTCTGGCAAATCCACAGACTTCTTTGTAGGTTTTGGTAGGATTTTTCTTGACAAAATGCTTGACCCACAGATACTTTCCCCATATCCAGGCATGCACATTCTTGATATCTGATAGCTTGAAATAATCATATATGATCCTCAGATATTTGATGTCACCCTTGTATTGTTCTTCATCCATGTAGAAGGACTCATGGGGTTCCACAAAAAGTCTTGGCCTTGTGCCTGTTCCAATCAGATTGGGAATTTTGTGCACATCATCTGTCTTTCCATAAGGACATTCATCAGACAGGTCCTTCTTCATGGCTTTTATCCTGTTGATAACTTCAAAATCCAACCAGTTCTTGATGTGGCTGGTGTTAATCAAGAATGGTTTGTCTTTTCTCCATGCCATGAGTTGTTTATGGATTGGTTCCGGAAACCTTGAATTTAGCAGTAAATGTTTGAGTTCCAGAATCCAGTAGTCATTTTTCTGATTTATGCACCTGTAGACAGAGGAGTTGTTGTCAGTCTTCACATACTCAATTTTGGCTTCTTCTGGCCTGAGTAGAAGTTGACTTTTTCTCTTTTCAGCTCTTAGTCTATTCCTCCTTTGCCTTGAATTTTCCCTTGGGGGATTGCTTGAAGAACCACCCTGGATAGACTTGTATTTCCAGAGGGTTTTTTAGCTGCCAAAGGCTTTGCAACTTTGGGCTCAGTTAGGCTATCAAATTTTTTTTCTGTGAAGAGGAGATTCATCTTCATCAGTCGCTTCTGAAAGTGCAGTATGCACTTATATTTTGATAATCTTGTCTTTCAATAATAAGTTCCAAGTTTGTGTTCGTTGTTGTTTGTGAAGCTGCAGGATTATCAATGTTGTATAACATTGTGACAGGATAGAATTCAATGCTGACATAACATTGAAGATATAGCATTGCAGTAGACATCGAAGACAAAGCACATTGGACAGGAAACTTGGACTGGAAGTATTGACAAATCGAATAAGAAGTGATTTAAGGAAAAAGAACAGCTTGTGGTGAAAGCAAGAAGGAATATATTTTATGAAGAATCGAAATATGGAAATTTCCTTCTATGCACATATTGAAGAAAACAAGTAAAAGGAAAATTGCCTTTACTGAGATCCTATTGCCTTTCGACATAGATGGAAGAGGTCGACATATCAAGTATATATATGCAAGGATTCAGCAAAGCAAGGTTGAGCTTTTTGAAAAGATCAATTAAGATTTAAAGAGTTTAGGCTTCTTGTTTTCTGCTAGCTTTAGAGTTTGTCTAAGAGTATTCATTGTCGGAATAACTCTTTCAAACATCGACCTAGAATAGCTTTTACTGTTGGTTCTTCTAGGGCTAGTTTTGGTTGTTTGATCAATCGTTTGTGATTGTATTAAACCTAGTTGATTAGATCTACTTTTCCTGTCAGTAGATATTTTGCCTAAGGCGTTGCCAATATATATTTCTATATATTGGCTTGGTAATAGAAGTTTTAATATTATTCATCCGCTGCTATCAGTTTACTGTAGACATTGTTGAGCAACATTGTTGGCAACATTGTCTATTGATCTAGTTCCAAGTACCAATCCGGGATCATAAGTTCTAAAAAGTGGCATCAGAGCCAGCCACCTAACTACAGGTGTCTGGATTTGGTACTACTACAACGGATGCAAACTACAATAGACCTCCTGTGCTTGATGGGTCCAACTACCATTACTGGCAAATCCGGATGAGGACATACATCAAGTCCCTTGATGGTCGTGCTTGGAGATCCATTCTGGAAGGATACACCTGGCCAACTGAAGGACCTGATGCTGATGGTGACATTGTCCCCATCCCTGAAGAACGCTTCTCTGCAGGTGACATACTTCTTAGCTCTTATAATGAAAAAGCATTAAATTCTATCTTTGGTCATGTAGATTCTCATATGTTTAAAATCATTCAAAACTGCACTACTGCAAAACAAGCTTGGGAATTACTTCAGAGTCATTGTGAAGGGGATGCTAGTGTCAAACAAACTAAACTTAGAATGCTTTGTCTCAATTTGAAAATCTAAGAATGGCGGAGGAAGAAACCATTGACTCCTATTTCGAAAAACTTTTGACTCTCTCAAATGAAGTCCAAAGACTGGGAGAAGCTATTTCTAATAGGCAACTTGTTTCCAAAGCTGTTCGATCTCTTTCCTCAAGATTTAAGACCAAAGTCACTATTTTGGAAGACACTCATAACTTGGCAACTATGGATTTTCATACCCTGTTGAAAAATTTGAAAAACTTTGAACTAAATGAAAATGAGAGACAAGGTATGAAAACTCATAGTATCTCCCTTCACTCTGTTTCTAAAGCTAAATCTTCAAAGCCTGATAGTAGTAGTGATGAGTCCGACAATATGTGAGGAAGCTTTCAACAATCTTGTGAGGAAGTTCAACAAACTTAGATTCGGAAAAACTACGTCAAGGATCCTCAAGTGCAACTAAAACTTTCAAAAGAAAACCAATACTTTCAAAAGCGGTTCTTCTTCCAAAACTAGCTCTGAATCGATTTCGATCGCACTCCTCTTAGTAAGATTAGATGTTTTGAATGCCAAGGTGGGGTCATTATCAAAATGAATGTGCTAACAATCTCGAAAGAGAAAAGAATCTTCTTGCTTGTCTCGGTGATGACTCGGATGAAGAACATGAAGATGAAGAAAAGAAGATGATTCAACTACCAATGCCGAGCTCTCCGCTCATCCACTTACAATGTTGATGACCAATGTTGGGACAACATTGTCGAGACTTATCGAGAATAGAAATCTTCTTTGACTATGATGACTCGAGAAGCTGTGAAATTTTGGCACTAACCAAACACGAGAAGTCGAGGAATCTCGATGTTTTATGTCTACATGGTTACGTGGATTTTGATATAGACATTCCTTGAAGAGGAATTCTGCGGATCAAATGGTGAAGGATCTCGAAACTCCTCAAGAAAGCGAGAAGGAGAACTACAATCGAAAGACACCATTGTCGAACTAGATTTGAATTAACAAAGAAGGACCTTTGAACTGTTCAAGGTAATCTCTGAACTAGAAAATGAAAAGAAGGTAATTGCAAAATGGAACTCTTCTACTTCTAGACTTAATGATATGCTTGATGTAAACAATGATAGGACCACTGGTTTAGGGTACTGTTGAGGGGTGAACCTCGAACACTAACTAACTAAACTTATTACAAGCAACCCGGTCTGTAGCCCACCTCCTACTTGAAGTCCGAAGGATTACTCGTCCGAACCAGGTCACCTGAAATGACTAAGTGGGGGGGGTTAGAACTGGATGCCCGGATTGCCTATGTCAATCCGGTAAGAGACTTTACTCGAGAGAGAGTTAGAAGCTCTCAATGTAATAGTTGTGAGGGAAGTATTAATATGGTTTGTGACTTGTCCCGTCTTTCCTTACCTTTAGGTCTTGGACCTTGAGTTGTATTTATAGATATCGCATACTCATGTGGTAGCTCATGAGATGATGCCAAGTGTACGATCCAGATTTGGACACCAATGCTACCTTTGGCCCATGGCCCATTAGTGAACAGTAGTCCAATACCGATAAGTGGGCCTGGGAGGGTAGTTTGGACCTTTTCCCTCTGAGAGTACTGTTCCGCCTGTTGGGTCCGTGTTAGTCCCTCGGACAGGTCAGTCTGCTTGGTTGATCTGCCCTCAGGTGACTCTGGATGTCCGAGCCAAGAGTCTCACGGAAGTATCTCAGTGGTTCTGTTATATACGTTTGGTCTTAGAGTAATGGTGGCGTCCGAGATTCTCTCGTACGGTCCGTTAGGCATCTCTGTACTGACATGGTCAGGTTTGGAAGTCCTTTCCTTAGCCAGCTCAGACTAGCTGTGGGGATGTAGAGACCTCAGCGCACTGGTCGATTCACTTTGGGCGGACCATGTGAGGTCGGACCAGTACTGAATTGGCTAGTTAAGCCGTGATGCGCTTTAGGACACGCTCTATGGCGCCCTTAACGGATTGAACATATTTCCGTATCAACATATGTCCCCCCAGTTTCCAAGTATCTTAGTAGAAGATAGTTGGTAACTATGAGGATCGATCGTTCGTGGGCGTGTTGAATCGTTAATTAAGACAAAAGGAAGAAATCCTTTTTGTACGTGATCCGTCGTCCGTGTCCTCGAAGTTCAATATATCTCTTTCCCCCCTTTTCCATCTACGGTCCGAGTTATAGCATATGGGACGTAGAGAGAAAAAAATATTATATCCGAGATATATGTGTCCGAGTGCGGTTAGGATTTGGCGTATCTGGAAGGCATCCGTTGGGCGATTGTTGAATCTGTCCTTTTAAGCCAAAGAGGCCCAGCGAGTGTCTGCAATTGGCCCAGGAGATATCCGAGTAAAGAGGCCGATTGGATCGGGGCGACATCAGCGGTTGGGCGCGATCCGATTGATGTGGCGTCATCGACATTAAATGCGACGTTAAGACCATCCATTCGCGGCTGACCTGGATTGGAGAGGATCAACGGCTGGGATTAAAATCCAAGCGACGTGACTCTTGGCTATCCCATATTGCCCTTATAAATAGTCAGGCCATCAGTCATTTTCACACTTTTAGCAATCTCGAAACTCAGAGCAATCCTTAAGCAATTCAAACAACGCAAGGTTGATCCGAGCAACTGGGACTTGTAAGACTTTTGGGCCATCAAGCTGAGATCTGTAACCTCGGTGCATTACTCAAGTTCGATCATCCGTGGAACTTCTCTATTTGGATACTAGCAAGTAAGTACCTTTCTTTGGCCTCGTTTAAGTTGCCTGTATTCGCTGTACGTCTATTGCATGTCTAGTGTAGCTTCTTTTGCCGCTTCCATAATTGTGCCTGTCTTCAGTATTTGACTTTTGCGATACCTTTGGTTTAGACAATAATTGATGTGTTCCTGCTGCATGCGCGTAATATGCCAATTTTCTTCGTTGATGTCTTGTACTCTCATTTGATAAGTCCCGTCCGACCTGACTGTCTTGATCATGCATGTTTACTTGTAAATCGTGTGGGTTGTGGTATTTGCCATAAGTTGTTTCTCTGTCATCGTGCCATAAGGCAAATCGTGGTGCCATTAGCATTGCAGCGTCTTAGGTGTCTTGAGGTCCCTGTCCTTCTGTGTATAGAAAATCTTAGGGCTTAGACTTTTTTGCGGACCTCTGGACTTAATAAGACATATAAATGAACTCTCGGACAATAACAATCATCATTTCTGATCCGTTTCCTTCTGCCCTAGGATGTCCGGGAGCGATAGTCAAAACGTTCGCGATGTGCGGGATTACCAGGATGGAGTAGGTTTGGGCGATGAGTCCGTGGACCTGAGCGTGTTCGTAGGAGACTTTCTTGTGGATGTCCTTTCCTCCAGAGATTCGGCGCTGAAACGGGACCCCATGAGAGATAACCCTCCGGCAGACGGGCGGTGGTGAAGGCGGTGTTGATGGCGAAACGTTGGTCGATCTCGGACTATAGCGGTGTGGGAGGGCTCATAGATCCGAATGTGCTTCGACTTGAGCAGGCGGCGGCAATGAGCATGAGGCGATGGCGTGGAGATGTTGAGGGAGTGGAGGACCGTGTTACGGTAGAAGCGAGCCCGTCCAAGCACGTCCGGAAGACCCGAAGGTGTCCTCGAGGATGAAGATGATGGTGAGGAAGAGGAAGGTGAGGCGAGGAAGAAGAAGAAGGATCTCTGTCACTCGTCCCTCTGAGCGATCCGATTCGCGGATTGCATTACACCCCGCTGCGCCCGTTCAGTCCAATCTTCAAATAATCGAGGGCCGTGGTGCAAAAGCCGCCCGAGTAAAGTTCCCGCGTCCTGCGTCCGCTGTTACCATAGCGGATCAATTTGGAGAATTAAAGGCGGACGGGCTTCTTCCTACGTGTCCGTCCAGGGTTAGGGCGGAGGACATCCCCGAGTGGAGGCGGAAGTGGGAGATCCCTGATTCCGTAGAAATTATGATTCCGAGCACAGTCACGCCTTTTACAATCCACCCGGGTATATGCGTGCATGAGGTGGCCTTCTCCTGCGGATGGAAGATCCCCATTGCTCTGGTGAAAAACATCCTGAACCATATTGGTATAGGTCAGTCGAGTTATCCCTAAGTCCTGGGTAACCTTATTTGCTTTATAGTCTTTTGCAAGAAGAAAGGGGCACTGTAAACTTCGAGAATTTTAGGCAGCTCTTCCATGTCTCGTTCAGTCCGGGGAATCCACTATTCTATACTTTCATGAATAGGAAACCTTACAACTTTATCTCGGACTCCATCTCGTCGTTGGGGTCGAAGTGGTGGGACAAGTACATTTTAAATGCATGGCCTGAAACCATGGAGTCCAGAGGCGGCGAGCAGTGGGGGCCCCACAAAGTTTACGAGGAGAGCATCCGGATGGCCCTCTTCCAAATAATGTGGCTCAAGTGGGTGGTGGCCATCCACAAGAAGCATGACCCGCTACTTATCCGTTTCACGGATTGATCATGACCACTTCCCTACCTTTGCGGTCTAACCGAAGTAGAAGTGGGAGGAAGCGGACTTGATGAGATTAGTTGTGGAGACTTTGGCATTTTCTCTTCTTCATTATACTTTATTTTGATCACAAGTGTCCATGATTCGATAATCCTTCTTTAGCCTTTGTTTCTAACGCCCTTGGTTTATTATGCACTCATGGTTTGACTACATCATGTCGACTCTCGGAGAGAAGAAGAGGTTGCGAGAGGGAGCAAGCTCTGGAATTACGCGGTGGTCAAAGGACCAAGATCATCAACACTTCCGAAGTACGCCCATGTTGGATCCGAAAAATCTTTGTGTTAGCTTGAAGAAGAAAGGCGAACAAAGTGAGTGAAGACTCCCGAACTCTGGCGGTGCACGATAAGGTAAGGCTCACCTTTCTGGCGGGCTGCCATGACACTCGAGCTCCACCGAGGCGTACTTATGCGGGGCGCCATTGTCTCGGGACAAAAAGCGGCTCGGAAGCTCCTAACTGCTGAAAGCGTGATTGTCGTCCATTTTCTTCCTGTGGACCAAATTGCTCTGGACAAGAATCTGGCGTGCTTGCGGACTCCGAAATGGGCGAGTCGGAGGGTTGGATGCTCTATACCGGTAGGTAAATAATCATCCTTAATTTACTTGCTTCGTTCTTAATGCGACACAAATATAACTTGTATCTACTGGGTGTTTCCCGGCTTGGGTGCTTCATCAAGGCCATGCGGTGGAAGGCGATGAGCAGGCCACCATCGAAGAAGACCTTCACAAAGGTGGCCACATCCATGGATGAAGCGGAAAAAGTGAAGCGGTGGAGATGAAATTTGAAGGAGGAAGAGGTGATGGTCCATAAGTTGAAGACCGGTGGGAGAAGATCAAGCGGACCTCGACCATCGGGAGAGATTAAATCGATAAAGCGTCAAGCTTTCCTGGATTTTAAGAACTTCCTGGTCGGTGGCCTCCGTTATGTCCGTCTTTATGCCGGCCGTGACTTCTTGAATTCTGCTTCTTTCAAGTTCCTGACCTCGGACAAGTCGGATCTTTGCCCATTGGATGGGTTTAATGTCCATGATCGGACAGCTGCGATCGAGGACTTCTTCCACCAGACTTTGACTGGAAGGCGGAGGGATTAGTCCCTTCTGCGGACGCGAACGGTGTCGAAGTGTCGGTCGATAGTGTCTCGGATGAGCAGTTGGCTGCGTGTGAGTTAAATGGGCGGTCAGGAAGGCGAGATTGATATCCAGAACGGCGGGCCTTTTCTACCGAGGTTTGTCCCGGAAGCTCTTCTGAAAGTGGGCCTTGTACCCTTCAACGATTACAGCGCTTTCCTGCAGAAGTGGTTTGCCCTACCTGCCCGCGTTCTCGATCGTCCTGATTCGACTTGTTATGCTCAAGCTCTTGCTGCGGAAGCCACCAATCGGCTGGAAGCTGAGGAAGCTGGTCCAAGCCAAACTGGGGCCTAATGAGAAGTCTGGGGTATGCCCCGTTAGAAATTCTGTAATTTTCTGTTGTATTTGCATCTTTTGATAACTCGGAATACCCTTCCATATTAAGACAATGTTCCGTATTTTATCCGAGGAGATGAACTTCTTACGTTTCCGAGCGTTTACTTGCTCTCTTCTTCGTTCCTCTCTTTATCTGTTGCTCATAAGCTGAGTATAAATTACCCATCTCTTAAGAGCACGGATCGCTGGAGATGGTATCTGATGTAGGAATCAGACCATCATCTCTCCGATACCCGGACATTTCGTCTCTTGGGATGCGAGATTCTTCTAGAAGGAGGAAGGCGAAACAGTGAAATAGTCATTATGACTACGTCTTTTCATCTTCTTAGTCGTCGGATGATTGACAGATGTCGAGATCTGAAAGACTTACTGCCACTATAAATAAGGGTGTGGTAATTCTCCTTTTTCACTGTTGTACCTTCCCTCATTCTTTCTTGTGTTTTATCTATTTTATTCTCTAGCGGAAGTCAGTGTTCTTGATAATGTCAGAATCGTGCGATGATGAGTATGGTCACTGGGTGAACTGTGCTTGCGGGAACATGCATCCGCCCATTTATCCGGGCCGGGGAACTTGGCGTGATCCGATCGTCCTAGATTATGAAGGTGAACCCCTCGATGTCGAGAATAGCGGAGGCTGGTGAAGAGGCGTGGCGGACCTTGAGTTGATTCGCGATGGGAATTCGGATCTGTGACAAGCTTCCTTGGTCAGGGTGGTGGTTCAGAGTCTCAAGGTTCAACTTCTGGGCGATGGTGATGTTCAAGGCGGGGTATGCCCCGTGGTAGCATGTACCTTTTTCTTGGCTTTTGTCGGACTGTATCATCTGTACGTAAATGTTCGAATAATTTTGCTTATATAATTCGAACTATTTTTCCTTGGGTGGGACCTCCGTCTTTTTCTACTTGCAGACCTCGTCGGATGAAACTGATGCATATTTTCTGTGAAAACTTGGCTAAGAAACTCGGTCGTAGTTGATGTGCTTGCTTGGGCTTGATTGGATAAACCCGTCAGGCCCAACACTGTTCAACTCGAATGGATAGTTCAAGCCCATTGTCGACGTCGAAGTTCTGACGTGTCGGACGCACATTGGTTTGCCACTTCTATAAATACTGCGGATCTCTCTTGAACAAATCCAACTTCCACTTTCCAAATCCACTCAATAGCAAAAAGACGGTTTCTTGAATAGTTTCCCCCTCTTGACTCCCGTCCACTCTCAAATCGGCATTTATCCTGAGTTTGAGAGTGGAGTGGGTCTAGAGGGGAAAATCGTTGAAGATCAGTTACCGAAAAGCATAGATCTCGGTTTGAATGTATATCTGCTTGTCTCCTCTATTTTCTTCCATCCCTACTTTAATGGCTCAAATCTCTCTTATGTTGGAAACAGTTTCCGAATTTCAAGAGAGTTTGAGTCTTTCACTTGATCTGAAATCTCTTCCTGTCTGCACTTTCTTTTCCCCAGATACCGGACTTGCCTTCCATGTTTTGGTGGTATCCTGATAGATTCCGGGATGCTTAACCATTTTCTTGTGTGCAGGTAGATTGAGTTCCTGGTCTCCGCGAAAACCAGACCTCTCCGCTTTGACACGGAGGAAGCTTTTTCTCGCGGGGAACGATCTTTGCTGGGAGATGACGTATCTCCAGAGACATTTTTCTGCCCTTTTCTCTTAGTGTTCGGATACCAATCCGTGATTGCAAATTGTACAGACAATATTAAGTGTAATTCATCTATGTATGAACGAACTCTCTTGATTTCTTTGTAGTTAATCGAACATTAGATCTCAGACGCAAAGGTCGAGAAATCATAAATCGAAAGATAGAAGTTGTATTGATTTGTCGAAAATCCAATTACAACTTGCGGGCTCCGTGGCCAATAACAAAAGGATCAAAAAAGAAACAAAACTGACGGAGTTCCGTGTCACAAATGGTTGATATTGAAATGATCAATCAACATGATGGATTTCCGCGCAATTTTCTTCAAGCATAGAACTTCTGGAGGTTTCTAGCATTCCACGGACGCCTGAGGAGATCTCCGTTCTCATCTTCTAATACATAACTGCCATTTACTTTGGCCCCAACAATCTTGTAGGGTCCTTCCCACTTGAGCAGGTTTTCCCACATTGCTCAAGATGTCGGCCCGTCAGCACTAGGTCCCCGACTTGCAAGTTCGCCGCATATGCGTTCTGTTGTAGGCTCGGTGGCGGTTGCACGATACCTAAGGATGTTTGCGATTACATCGGACCTTTTACATTCAAACATGTCCATTTCGAATATCCGAGCTTCTCGGTTCGCCTTGTCTTCAAACTCTTGGATTCTCAAAGTTTCTCTGACAACCTCGGATGGTATGCGCCTCTGAACCGTACACGAGGACAAAGGAGTTTCCTTGGTACGATCCGTCTTGATGGTGCGATGCGCCCATATACGCCTTCGAATTCGTCCTTGACTTTCTTGCGAGGTTCTCAATCTTCTCGAGGATCTTGACTATTGTTTTGTTAAGTGGACTCGGCTGTCCATTGGCTTGCGGGTATCCAGAGATGTAAATCGTTGCTCGATTTTGAAGGGCCTTGACCATTCCTTGACCTATGTCACGAGGCTGGGCACCATTGTCAGAGGCGAGAATCACTGGCGAGCAAGCGGCAGATGATATTCTTCCGGATAAAGGTCCTTTTCGACTCTACGTAATGGTACATAGCGACCTCGGCTTCTACCTATTTGGTAAAGTACTCCACAGCTACAATGAGAAACTTCTTCTGCTGGGTACCCCTAGGAAATGGTCCGACAATGTCGATACCCCACTGATCGAACGGACACGCTATGATTGACGGAATCATAGGGTTCGTCGGGCGATGTGGGATATTTGCGTAATATTGGCAATCCTGACATCTCCGGGCGTGATCGGCGGAATCTTTACCGATAGAGGGCGATAATAGCCTTGTCATTATGATTTTACGGCAAGGTTCCTCCCCCCGGAATGACTACCACAGCTTCCGTTGTGTATCTCTTCAAGCACGGTCTGTGCTTCTTGTGGGTTCAAGCATCTCAGGTGGGTCCCGAAAAAAGATCTTTTGTACAGATCATCGCCTATTATAAAATATCTGTTTGCTCAGCACTGCACACTCCTTGATTCCTTCGGATCTGCCGGCAAAGATCCATCCTTGAGATAGTTAAAAATGTCGGTCATCCAGTTTCTCCCCATGTCGAGTATCATGACCGCCGAACTGGAACTCATGACGGATGAGTCAGTGATGGTGAGTAGAATTACTCTCCTTGTGTCCAAAGCCGCTATAGTAGATGCGTATTTTGCCAAGGCATCGGCTCTTTCGTTCCAAACTCTGTCAAACTTTTCCAGGGTGAATTCCTCGAAGTGGCTGGCCTCATTCTTGAGTAGCTCAAGATACTTGATCATCGAAGGACTCTTCGTGTCATAATTTCCTGAGAATTGGGCTTGGACAAGCTGTGAGTCCGTGTAAGCTTTTACTTTCCGGGCTTGGAGAGAGTTGGCCAGTCGCAGCCCCATTAAGAGTGCTTCATACTCTGCCTCATTATTTGTAACTTTGAAATCCAAGGAAACCGCATAGTCGAGTTCCGCGCCTTGTGGGCTCTTAAGGTAGATTCCAATTCCTCCCACTCTTCCAGTGGAAGAACCATTGACTTCCAATGTCCAAATATCGGAAGGATGTTTTCTGATTTGGAGATCTCCTGCGAGCTGCTGCGGTTCCGTACTTGGTTCATTCCCTCCAGTGATTTTCCTTCTGATGCTGTCCGAACTGGGGTCTCTAGGATCATCAGCAAGTAGAAACATTTGGTTGACCCGAGTTTCCCCCTCTGGCGGAGGGAGGGGTCGATTGAGGAACTGGGCATCCTCAAAGTCTTCTGGGTTGAAATTTGGAGGGGCGGGATTTCGGACTATTTGTTTGGTGATTAAGCACTCGAACACTGGCTTGTCAGGGACTTTCTCCGAATCTTTCTCTGGGTAACCCGCCAAGAAGTCGGCGAGGACCTGAGCCTTTTTGGCTGACGGAGCCTGGTAGCAAATGTCGTATTCGCTGAGCTCGATCGCCCACTTAGAGTCGTCAGTTGGCTCCTAGGACTGTTTCAAAGGTTAGTAGTTAGTACCACTATTTTGTGAGATTTGAAGTAAGGTTTTAACGATGGCGGTGTAAACCAGGCGTATCACGAGTTTCTCGATAAATCACGTATCTTATCTCCGCCTGCAAAACTTGCTAAGATAGTAGATCGGCAAATGCTCGTTAAGCTTGAATCGGTATTAGGGCGGAACTCATTGCCTCTTAGTAATTGCTAGGTAGAGGTAGAGTGGTTCTCCTCGGCGGGCTTGGAAGCGGTGGAGGAGAATGGAGGTATTCTTTCAACTTTTGAAAGCCTCGGAACATTCCATGGTCCACACAAAGTTCTCTCCTTTAGGAGGATTTTGAAAACGGAAGATTTTTCTCGGTGGCCGGAAATAAAAGCGACTTAAGGACATGAGACTTCCTATGAATTGCTTTGTACCTCATTGAGGGTTTTGGATGTGGTAGATCTAGGATCGCCTTGATTTTCTCGGGATTGGCTGATTCCCCTTTCCGTGACCATGTATCAGAAATTTTCCTCCTTCACTCCGAAAGTGCATTTTTCCGGATTGATTTCATCCCATACTTCCGAGGATGGAAAAGCAATTGTTGAGATGCTCAATATGCTCTTCCACAGTCTTACTTTTAACGAGCATGTCGTCCACGTAGACTTCCATCGTCTTTCCGATCTCATCTTTGAACATTTGATTTACCAGTCGCTGGTAGGTGGCTCCCGCGTTCTTTAGTCGAATGGCATCACCTTGAAGCGATATACTCCTCACGCTTGAAGAAGGCCGTTTCTTAACGTCCTCCTAGCCATCAAATTCGATAGAAGCCTTGGTATCGTCCATGAAGCTCGATGGCGCACATCAGGAGGTAAGTCGACAGTTGATCTATCCGTGGCAATGGATCTGGATCCTTGGGACAAAACTTGTTCAACCTTGTGAAGTCATTACATTCGCCACTTGCACCGCCTTTTTCGACGAGCGACATTGCAAACCCGGTCGAGTAGCGGACTTCCTCGATGTGTCCGGCCTTTAGAGTCGATCGACTTGGTGATATGATGGCATCCTTGATGGGGCCAAAGTCCTTCCTTTTACATCGGATGTATTTGACCAAGCGGATCCATATTCGACGGTGGCTTAACCGTGGGTCGATCCCCTTGGTCGTACTCGGCGAACATATTTTTTTCCGGGAAATGACGGCGAGCTTCATTTCTACTTCCACCTTCATTTGGTTCCGATCCTTGTTTTCTTCTCGGGATTGCGTGATGATTTGATCTCTTTAAGCGTCTCATGGGACTCGATTCGCATTGTTCTAGAATTTTTCCTTACGGCTCCCTATGCCGACTTGTGAGTCCTCCTTTACGGGTGGGAGGGCGGTGCGCGTCGGGAGTCCTTTGTATTTGATAACGCGTATGACGCCCTTCTTGTGGTCATGATATAACATTCCCATGCTTCTCGACATTCTGAGAGCTCTTGTCCAGACTCAGAAGGCCGTCAGAACTTCATCTGTTGTGGAAGTAGATGAAGCTTATTTCGGGCTGATTTGAGACACATCGTCGAAGATGGCCTTTGTAGTGAAAGTTTGTTCGACCACCACAAAGCGGACCTCTTGTGTCACCCTTGGGAAAGGTGCGAGAAAGCGTGTAACATGATACTTCGAGGGTCGTCTGGTTCCTCCTCCGAAACCTAATATGGAGGTGTGCACTCTGCCATATCGGACTCTTCCTAATGCCATCGATCCGGTGTCCTCTTAGAGATGATGTTAGGAGCTTAGGTGTCGACGATCTTATTCACTCGGTAGGTTGCAATGGTCAAGGAGGCGACCGATGGGACATCTGGGTTTCGATGTCTCCTCCCCTGCATGGGAGGAGGAATTTCCTTTGTCATCGAATGATATAGCGTTAGTGCCGGAATTGCGGACTAGCATATGCTTTCGATTCGTTGTTTGGAGGTTTCTTGTGATGCGCTCCCTTGCGTTCTGCTATCTCCCGTTGGTCCTCCGCAATAGTGTTGATCACCCATTGTATGGGGCATTTTCCATTTCGATATAAATCGTCGTATCGGTAAGCGTTAGTCCGGATGGGGTGGATAGTTGGTTGGCGGAGGTGGCAAAAGCGATGAGTGGGGCGGTGGTTCGTCATCCTCTCCTCTCTCCTTTGCTCTGTTCTATCTTGTCGCTTGAGTTCGTCCTTATAGATATGCTCCTTGATTTCCATCCCTTATCGGTGTTCCACTTACATCTTGGTGAATGCGATCGTCCGTTTAGTGTCCATGACACTTGTGAAACTTACAATAGCCTTTTTTTCTTTACTCTCTGACGCCGTGAGGGCTTGACTTGGACGTCCGACTTCTTCTCAACAATAGTTGCGATGTGGGATCTTGATCTTGACATTGGCGGGTATAATCCGCATATCGTCTTGGCGGACTTCTCTCCTGAAACCCACCTGTCTCTTTGATCCTTCTTGAATCAAACTTTGCGGGCATTGGTCTTGCTTTGGGATCCTTCACTTTCTTGGGTAGCCCTCCTTTGGAACATTCATACGTAATCTTCTCCGTACATCACTTCCTCACGGATGTCTTCTAAGTACTTTTCGCTCCTTACTTCTTGACTCGAGTTTTCTTGAGTTCGAGTTGAGAGTATTAGCATCTGGTGTCGGACCCGTTCTTTATCTTGTGTGGCTCGGCGAAGAATCTCCGTGTGAAATCGATCTAAGAAAGTCCTTAGATCCTCGTGTTCTCCTGTATAGCCTGCTAGATGCTCCACGATGCGTTTTCTCCTCTTGGATTTGCGAATCGAGCGAGAATTTAGAAAAGAGATCTGCGTCTGTTGTATTGATTTATTGCAAAGAGGTGTACCGATCCATGGCGACTCAAGAGAGTGGGCGAGAAAGTGAGGGCTTTGGTGTTGTCACTCATTCCTTTGGAATCCATCTTCTTTGTTGAAGCGGGTTAGGTGACCCGGGACAAGCGTCCCCATAGTAGTATTCAAGTTTGGAATCACTTGGTCCAATTCTGTTTCTCTCCTTCTCTCTCATGATCTTTGTCACCACGAAGTTTGGCCTTGTTGGTTGTTATCTGCTCGTGATCTTTTACGAGACGTCCGAGGCTTTGAATCTGAGCTTCTAAAGCCTTTTGCTGGGCATAGATCTCGTCTGTCGTCATGATTTCCCCTGTCCTCGGATGCGTGGCTACGTCCGCGGGAAGGTCGTTCATGCGGGCTCTTGGAATGGTTTCCGCCACTTGATCTCTGTCCCTCAGGGGCACTGGGGGTGGGGCTTCCGGGCGTCTATCGTTCACGTCTTGATGCTCTCTCCTCACTTGACGGCTTCCTTCCCCTCGGATCTGTGAAGTGGCGCCTTTGTCGATAGATCTCGCAAATCCTCCAGGGTGTTGATCCCCAATCTACCTTTCGATCGGACGTTGTCCGTTCCTGAACATTCTTGGCTGCACGAGGCGTAACCACTGGCAGAGTGGTTTGTTGTGGAGGAGCATTGTTGGACCCCAGGCATCCTTGGATGATCGTTAGTAGCCTGTCAAACTGCACCTCGCTCAATCCAAGGTCGTTAGTGCGGACAATGCGTCCATCAGACATCGTGAATTGTTGGGGTGCGGGTGGGCCTTGAGCTCCTGTCGGAGAAGCTCGGGCCGCATCTTCTTCCGAGGAAGGACTGGCTGTGCGTCCCTCACTTGGATATCTCCCTCTTACCGTCGCAGCCCTGCGTCCTCGGGTGGACGGGCGTCCCCGCGGGCGTGGTGGTGGAGTTCTTACTTCTGTAGTACCAACTCTTGTTGTTCGTCTTGTTCTTGCCATTGGTTCACTCGAAACAAAGATGCTTTTTGTAAGTTTCCCACAGACGGTGCCAAAATGTTGAGGGGTGAACCTCGAACACTAACTAACTAAACTTATTACAAGCAACCCGGTCTGTAGCCCACCTCCTACTTGAAGTCCGAAGGATTACTCGTCCGAACCAGGTCACCTGAAATGACTAAGTGGGGGGGTTAAGCTGGATGCGGATTACTATGTCAATCCGGTAAGAGACTTTACTCGAGAGAGAGTTGGAAGCTCTCAATGTAATAGTTGTGAGGGAAGTATTAATATGGTTTGTGACTTGTCCCGTCTTTCCTTACCTTTAGGTCTTGGACCTTGAGCTGTATTTATAGATATCGCATACTCCTGTGGTAGCTCATGAGATGATGCAGTGTCGATCGATTTGGACACCAATGCTACCTTTGGCCCATGGCCCGTTAGTGAAATAGTCAATACCGATAAGTGGGCACAGGAGGGTAGTTTGGACCTTTTCCCTCTGAAATCTTATTCACTTTGTTGGGTCCGTGTTAGTCCCTCGGACAGGTCAGTCTGCTTGGTTGATCTGCCCTCAGGTGACTCTGGATGTCCGAGCTAAGAGTCTCACGGAAGTATCTCAGTGGTTCTGTTATATACGTTTGGTCTTAGAGTAATGGTGGCATCCGAGATTCTCTCGTACGGTCCGTTAGGCATCTCTGTACTGACATGGTCAGGTTTGGAAGTCCTTTCCTTAGCCAGCTCGGACTAGCTGTGGGGATGTAGAGACCTCAGTGCACTGGTCGATTCACTTTGGGCGGACCATGTGAGGTCGGACCAGTACTGAATTGGCTAGTTAAGCCGTGATGCGCTTTAGGACACGCTCTATGGCGCCCTTAACGGATTGCACATATTTCTGTATCAACAGGTACACCAGTAGTTATGATGAACTTGGGAGCAACATGAGCTTGCTGCTAACGATACCCCAAAAGTTGTCAAACCTCTTTACGAGCTCATAAAAGGTCCTCGTTTGTCAAAGAAAAAGCTTTGTTTGTGCACTTCTTGTCATAAATCTGGTCACAAAAAGCCTTCTTGTTTCCGATTAAAAAGGACTTAAAAAGGGAACATGTTGAGACCTCCAACCTTAGTAATCTCTCCACAATTCCCTCCCATCCAGTTTCCCGCAAACAAAACAGTGATGCTAGCTGCAATGTTGTGACAACATCCACTCCAACAGAGACTGAAAGATGTAATCTTAAGACTCTGAAGTACTTTCCTAGTTCTTCTAAACAAGGCAAATCTCCAGGACAGATAAGAAAACACAAGAGTGTTTCGAAACATGTTTGGGCATCTAAAGAAAAACATACTTGCAATGTTGCTTTTTCTGTTGCTACTTCCCCTAACAATGCTGGAAAATGGTACTTCGACAGTGGTTGCTCTAGGCACATGACCGGTAACCCGTCAAATTTGTCAAATTTTGTAGCTCAAAAGGCATGCTGGTAACATATGGAGGAGGATACCAAAGCAAAATACTTGGAAAGGGAACACTGTGCCTTAAAGGATATCCGAAACTCTCAAATGTTCTTCTTGTTGAAGGGTTAACGGCTAATCTTGTTAGTATAAGCCACCTGTGTGATGATGATCTGAAAGTCAAGTTTGATAAACGTTCTTGCAAAGTTTATACTTGTGTGGACAAATTAACTGTAATGACAGGTGTGAGATCACAGGACAACTGTTATGTGATGGACATTCCTCTCAAATGCAATGTTGCTCAACATGATGATGCAACATTGTGGCATAAGAAATTGGGACATGTCGATTCTGAAATCGGAAGATCATCAAAAACAATGTGGTGATAGGAGTGCAAGCTTACCAATGTAGGGAAACATATGTGTGGCGGTCTTATGGGAAAACAAACCAAAGTGACACATCGACTTACGATTGAAGGACAACAAAGAGGTACTTCTAAGCGCTTTGAACTCCTGCATATGGATCTCATGGGTCCCATAGAAGCTAAAAGTTTAGGAGGAGCCTGGTATATCTATGTTATAGTTGATGATTTTTCTAGATACACTTGGGTCAATTTATTGAAAGAAAAATCAGAAACTTTTGAATCCTTCAACCCATACAAAATGTTGTAATCGATACTCTACTCTTGTTCAAAGAATTGATCGACCATGGTAAAGAATTAGAATCAATTCTTTGATAAATCTTGTGAAAAGAAAGGAATCATGCATGAATACTCGGCTCCTAAGACACCACAACAAAATGGTGTTCTTTGAAAGGAAAACAGGACTCTTCAAGAAATGGCGAGTGATGTTGAGCTCAATGAACCTATCAAAAGGTTGTGGGATGAAGGCATGAACCTTGCTTGTCACATAATCAATCGTGTCTATCTTCGTCGGGTTCTCGACCACTCCTATGAGATGTTGAAGGTAGAAAACCCGATCTTAAGTACTTTCATGTATTTGGATGTGTGTTACATACTCGATGATAGAGAACATCTAGGGAAGTTTGATGCTAAAAGTGACAAAGGAATCTTTGTAGGATACTCTCAAAATAGTCAGCGTATAGAATATACAATCTAGATTGCTTGGTATACAGAGTGCATGAATGTTTCCTTTGATGACTCTGAGCCCTATGCGGAAGAAGATCTCTGCGAGTCTTTGAGCAGGTTATTGACTCGACCTCGACTCTTCTACCGTGAGCGTGCGAAGCTGTGACTCTGCTGTTGATCAAAATGAAAGAACCCGTGATGTGGGCAATGTTGTGCCAACATCCCTACGTCAATGATGACTCGACATTAAATTCAACATCCCGGTTACAATCATGATGAAGAACAAGCTGATCCTCATAATGAGGCGAAATTTGAATCGACAATCCATCCGGCATTAATCTGCACCTATGTGCACGACTCACGAAAGGATCCTCCTCCTAGAATTCGCAAAGATCATCCGGTTCCCAAGTAATTGGAAATCCGGGAGGAAGGACATTGAGGAAACAGCATAAAAACTACAAGGAAACACTCGATTGAAATATGTCACTCTGTAAGTTCCTCGTGCTTTGTTTAGTTAATTGAACCTAAAATGTGAAAGAAGCTCTTCTTGATGATTTTTGGATAGAAGCGATGCAAGATGAACTTCGTCAGTTCCAAACAAATGAAGTCTGGACTCTTGTTCCCCGCCCCCATAATATAAATGTCATAGGCACCAAGTGGATTTTCAAAAATAAGAGTGATGAAAAGGGGATAGTTGTAAAAAACAAAGCCAGATTGGTTGCTCAAGGTTACACTCAAGTGGAAGGCATTGATTTTGATGAGACCTTCGCTCCTGTTGCTAGATTAGAGTCCATTCGCTTGCTCCTAGCCTTAGCATGTTGTCTTAACATAAAACTCGACCAAATGGATGTTAAAGGAGCTTTCTTGAATGGTTACATTGACAAAGAAGTGTATGTTGAACAACTAGAGGGTTTGAAGATCCTTTTACCACGACCATGTTTTAAACTAAGAAAAGCCTTGTATGGTTTGAAACAAGCCCCACGCGCTTGGTATGCTAGGTTGACAGAATTCCTAGTTGGGTTAGGATTTAAAAGAGGTGAGGGAGATCAAACTCTGTTTATTCTCAGGAAAGGAAAAGACATCTGCATTGCTCAAATCTATGTTGATGATATTGTATTTGGTGCTACTAACCTCTCCTTGCTAGATAAGTTTGTTCAAGCCATGACAGGAACCTTTGAGATGAGTATGATTGGTGAACTCGGTTTCTTCTTGGGGCTCGGATCTGAGAAGCAGGAAGGTCTCTTTATCTCTCGAGAAATATGCGAGAATCTTATCACAAAATTTAGTGCAAAATGCCAAACCTTACGGCTCTCCCATGGAAACATCTACGAAACTTCAATAAAACCGATGTTGGGGCGATGTTGACTGACATTATCTGAATCAATGATTGGAAGTCTCTTGTATCTTTCACCACCGGACGACATCATGTTCTCTGTTTGTGTGTGCGGTATCAATCAAACCCAAAATATCTCCTTAGCTTCTTGTCAATAGAATCATTAGATATATATCGAAGCTGTTAATCTTGGATTATGGTATGCATGTGATTCAAACACTAATCTGTTGGGATTTAGTGATTACGATTGAAATTTGGTGACTTAGATGATCGAAAATCAACTAGTGGAGTTGTTTTTATCTTGGACCAAATCTTGTGTCATGGTATAGTAAGAAACAAAATTGTGTCTCTCTCTCTTTGAATCCGAATATGTAGCGGTGGGAGTTGTGTGTCTCAACTAATTTGGTGAACAATATCTTTGCATGAATATGGGTTTCAAAGTGACACTCTTTTGATGTTTTGTGATAACTTAAGTGCCATTCACATTTCCAAGAACCCTGTTCAACACTCACGCACCAAGCATATAGACATTCGACATCATTTTCTTAGAGACCTAGTCTCCAAACAAATTATTGACATACAACACATTGATACCACAAATCAGTTAGCTGACATTTTCACAAAGCCCCTTCATAAAGAGAGATTCTTCAGTTTGAGAAGGTCTCTTGGCCTTTGCACTATTTGATAGGATTTGCTGCAAGCATTGTTGACATAACATCCTGGTCAACATTGACTTCTGTGTTTACCTAGTGTTGCGTTTTTTTATTTTCTTCTTATTGTGTGTCAATGTGTTTTTTGTGCTTCTGTGCTGGTCAATGGTTGTTCCTGATTTGTAGCTTACAGTGGTGATGCTTAGGGGTTGAAAGACTGTTTGAAACCAAGGTTGAAAGGGATTGAGTCTCCTGTGTGTTTGCTTTATGTAAAACCCACTTTTACTGCTTTTTGGCTATTTTTACTCGTACCTTGACTCACTCTTGATGTTGCCTCCTGTCCTTTATGCTTAATAAATCTAATGAATTATGATTACAAGGGCTCGAAGTGTTTCTGTCGAGGATCATGTTGGGCAGGTTTCAAATACTATCCAAATATCGACGTGGCCAATGTGTCATATGTCGTGAGGGTTGATGGCTTTGTCTTTGAAACCGACCGCACAAAAGTGCCGATTCTCGTAATCTTCTTTGGTTCCTTTACGAGTACCAATTCACCCAATGTGGTCAAATGAGTGATCTTTATGCCATGAGGCGTGTGTTTTTAACTCCGCATAGGCTTGACTTTGGAGGCGGATTCATCGTGTTCAATTATTTGACATGGTTCACAGTCTCATGGTCACCCCCACTCACACTTATGTTAATTGTTCAATTTACTTTTTGAGGCAATGTTAGGTGTGTTTCTTTGGTATTCCTTTCTCTTTCTGTTTTTGCCTGCAGCATCAGTGGTGTTTATCGAATCTACACATCTTGAGACTTGGTTTCCTGGCTGACTTACATTAAGAATGGTCTGATTTCCCAATGTTGTCATCAATGTTGAGCCATCATCCTGGTCAACATTGCACGTATGAAGTACCTTTCTTTCTTTGTGTTTTTGTGTGCTCATACATGTTTTTGGTTGGGTTTGAGGGGGAGTAATTTTGTGTCTTGGGTAATCTGGTAAGTGTCTTACTCTTATCTGATCTTGATTTGTTTCCTAAACCAAAAACGTACCTCCCTAGGTTGAGTTTTGAGAATCTCCTTCATTGTTTGACCTAATTGATACGGTGGTCATTTGCTTTCCTTAATCTCATATTAACAGCTGTGTACAGATCTTGGTTTGTGTTTTGATATATATGGTTATGATCTTTGAAGCAAACCAACCAAAAACACTCCTTGACCATATTACCTTCTCTCATTAGCCCACTTCTCCACCACTCCTGCGCCATCTTTCCAAACCACATTCTTTAAAAAAAAAAAAAAAGAAAAAAAAACCATATTACCTTTCTCCTTATTCACTTTTTACTCCCAAACTCTTCACCTTCCTCTCACTGTATTCACTTGTCACTCTCAACCAAAACCACTCTCCCGCTCTTTCTCTTTCAACTCTGCATTCACGATCTGAACAATGTCGTCTCCGACAAAACCCGTCTTGCCCGGAGTTTCGTTGCAAACACCTGAGGGGGAGCAAGCATATCCTCTTCCCATCCGTGCCGAACACGCGATTTTGAGATTCCAGTCTATGAGATAAGTGAGGATTAGGAAGATTGTCTTGAAAAACTCCCATCTCACATGCAAAACCACCATCTCCATCTTCAAAAACCCAAAGTCGTCACCATCAAACCCTGTCGGTTCTTTGCGAAACCCTTATTAAATTGGGAAACATGCGGTCGACTTGCCCACAGATCGAGGATTATGATGAAAGCCCAATGGGGATAGAAAGATGCTCCCATGGAGGATCTTTGGGAAAGATGTTGAACACGAAATTCAACATGCGGTCGAGAGAAAACCCCCAAAACCCTTCATCTGTTGAAGAAGATGATGTACAACAACCTGACAAAACAGGGGAAACGGCTACTGATGGCCTGAATGGTGATGAGAATCAGACAAGCATGCACTCTGAAAATGTTGAGAAACCCGTAGGTGAGCCTACTATTGAACCAGTTGAGGTGGAAGATTGGCAGTCAGATGACTCAGAGAAAACAGAAAGTGACCCGATGAATATAGATGAGGATGTTGCTGCAACATCAGTTGCTCATGATGATAACAATGATGAAAGCTCTGATGATATGGAGGATTATGAGCCAGAAACTGAAGATGACTCTAAGGATGAGTCAATGGTTGATGAAGAAGATCTGAGCAACTCAGATGAAAGCTCAGATGACTCTGAAGATTATGAAGCTGAGACAGAGGAAGAATCTGAAGAAGAATCACTTGATGATGAGGATGTCATTCTTGGAGAAGATCAGATTGAAGATCCTGAGGTAAATGATCCATCCTGTTAACTTTGTTTCTGAGATGGTTACGATTGGGATGAAGATCACGATTTCTCATTTGTTCTATGATAACAAGAATCTAGAAAAATATGAGAAAATCAAAAATAATGCTATAGATGTTGAGAAGATAATTAAAGAGGAATCATTTGAAGAGTATAACTTGGTTGCCTATCTGAAGAAAAGGAATCTCTTTTATGCTGTTACCCAATATGCTGCTTTTGTTCCTGAAATCATCAGAGAATTTTATGCTCATTTATCTGAGAATTTTGGTAGTGAAGGCCATGGTAAGCATCACTGTGTGTATCTTAGGGGTGATGTATTCTTCTTAACTTCTAAGGACATCAATACGATCTTTGCATAGAAATAGGGATGCGGTTGAGACTCTGTGGAGGTGACTATGGATGAGATTGCTAGAGAGCTAAGCTGGGAAAATTAAAATCTTGGCCCTCTTGGACTCTAGATCTGAAATATTATTGTTCTCTAGTATACATTCTTGCCGGGATGCTGCTTGTACAATGGTGCCATCTTCCAATAACAACAAGCTCGATCGAGCTGACCATGTTGCTTCTGAGGATTAAAATGGGTTACAATGTCAATCAGGAGAAAGGATTCTCAACCATCTAGAAAATTCCAACAATAGAGGATCGGAGGCCATTTGATTCTCCCATCCACTATATTTCTTCCTTGGATCACGAGGTATTGAGGTCAAAGCGATGATGTCTATCATTCAACTAAAATCCATCACGGTCACCAAACAAGCTGGAAACACATGGCGGGATATGTGATCTTCCTTGGGTAGATCCGATGTTTACGTGAACATGGATGTGGAGGAGAATATTCCTCTTTACGCTAACAAAGTGATGCACCGAAGCTACGTGAATTCTTTTCAGCGTTCGATGTTGACCTACATGTTGGTTCAACATTGATCCCTAACATTGAAACTTTATGCGGTATTTTTAGCTGAGCAGGACAAAGGCGATTCTGGAGCAAATCAAAGGGCTTGATGAGCAAATCTCAAACAATCTGAAGTTTAGAAGTACTCTAGTTTCTTTTCTTTCCTCACAAAAAGGGGGAGAATAGATAACTTGAGTTCATTCTTCTTGATTCTGTGTTGAACAATTATAATTTGTGTGGGTCTATAATATTTTAAATTCTCTTGAAAATTTCTTAAGCTGTCTGGTTAAGGGGGAGAATAGATCTTTAGCTGGTTAAGGGGGAGAATAGATCTTTAGCAGTTCTTAGTTATGTTTCTATTAATCTCTTGTTTCGTTTTGTTTTGTGATGAAAGACTAAGATTAAGGGGGAGATTGAAAGTGCAGTATGCACTTATATTTTGATAATCTTGTCTTTCAATAATAAGTTCCAAGTTTGTGTTTGTTGTTGTTTGTGAAGCAGGATTATCAATGTTGTATAACATTGTGACAGATAAATTCAATCTTGACATAACATTGAAGATATAGCAATCTGATGAACGCCGAAGACAAAGCACATTGACGAGAAACTTGGTGGAAGTATTGACAAATCGAACAAGAAATGATTAAAGGAAAAACGACTTGTGGTGAAAGCGAAGGAATATATTTTATGAAGAATCGAAATATGGAAATTTCCTTCTATCGCATATTGAAGAAAACAAGTAAAGGAAAATTGCCTTTCTTTGAGATCCTATTGCCTTTCGACATAGATGGAAGAATTCGACATCTCAAGTATATATGCGAGGATTGACCAAAGCAAGGTTGAGCTTTTTGAAAAGATCAATTAAGATTTAAAGAGTTTAGGCTTCTTGTTTTATGCTAGCTTTAGAGTTTGTCTAAGAGTATTCACTGTTGGAATAACTCTTTCAAACATCGACCTAGAATAGCTTTTACTGTTGGTTCTTCTAGGGCTAGTTTTGGTTGTTTAATCAATCGTTTGTGATTGTATTAAACCTAGTTGATTAGATCTACTTTTCCTGTCAGTAGATATTTTGCCTAAGGCGTTGCCAATATATATTTCTATATATTGGCTTGGTAATAGAAGTTTTAATATTATTCATCCGCTGCTATCTTTCTGTAGACATTGTTGAACAACATTGTTGGCAACATTGTCTGTTGATCTAGTTCCAAGTACCAATCCGGGATCATAAGTTCTAACAGCTTCATCATCATCATCAAGATTAATTCTTGTGAAAGTTTTGCAGCCTTCTTCATTGCCCAGGGATTTGACTTGGCCTTCTTCTTATTCTTCAGAAGATTCTTCAATCCCTTTTACTTGTCTTCTCCTTAGAGTTTTTGTGCCATGGCCCTTGTTACCATTGAAGTTCCTTCAGTTGGTTTCTGGGAAGTAGCTTGACTTGAGGAGGGCTCATTGATTTTGAGTTGTGGCTGGGAAGTTTTCTTGTTTCTTCTTCCTCTGGCGGCTGACTCAGATTTCTTCTTATATCCTTCTCCTTCTTCCCATTCCCCCTGACTTTGAGGTCCAGATTTGTACAATCCTTCCCCCTTAGTCATTGTTGGCTGACTAAGTCTCATAAAGGATTCTAAGAGAGACTCAAAATGTCCTTGTAAGTAGTTATAGGAAGTGACCAACTTCTGAAGTTTAGCTTTGAGCTCCTGATTTTGTTTGATAAGTCCATTTTCCTTATCAGTGAGCTCTGCCAATGGGCCTAGTATGGCATCTGCTTTTCCAGCAGTGTAACTTCCTCATGAAAAGCTTTTTCAGCTAATGACACATCATCATCCCTTACCATGCCTAGGTCTCTGACGATGACCGAATGGTTGTTCTCGAGTGATGAGCTCGATGAAGGTCTTCATCTCTGGAGGGTGATGTAATGGCGGCTTTATTTTGAGAAGATAACTCCTTATGCGGTTTAGGCGATTACTTGAAATCGTCAGTATTCCTTTGGAGTCGTGGATATTTGGCGGTTGGTTGAATATTTCGAGAACAATTTGCTTCCTTTTCAAGTGAGAAATCACCAAATGCTCATTTGATTGTTACGCGATTTCTTCTCTTCTTCATCATCTGAGTCATCAGCCCAGTGATCTTCATCCTCTTGGACATTTTCAAGATTTTCTAGTCCAGCAACCATCTCAGAGATGGGCTTCTTTCCTTTCAGAGAGGAGGATGGTATATCTTTTGATGGTGATGCAACCTTAGCATCATGCTTTGCTTCAGATACTTCTTCAGTATCTAGCTCCTTAGTAATGGCATTTACAGCATCCTGGAGCTCTTTGACCTCAGAGTAAGCTACCATTTATTTCAAGTATTGATCTTGAAGCTTATTAAGCTTATCTCTGGATTTAACTAGCTCTTCTTCCAGTTGAAGATGGAGCTGTTGTTCTTCTTCCAACAGTTGTTTGAGTTGAGTAGCTCTGGTTTGTGTATTCAATATCTTCTGAGTTGTTTCCTCAGAGTGCTCAACTATTTGTTCAGTAGTGTCCTTTTGTTGTTGGGAAGATGGATGGGTGGATTTCTGAGGAGATGGAGGAGGGGATTGTTGTGATGTCCTCTCAGTGTGCTTTTTCGGGTGAGGCACTCTTCCTCTGTGTAATCCCTCCTGTCCCTGGTGCAGGGGCATCATCATCATCCTTCTTATCATCCTCATCCTTGTGATGGTCAGAAGGAGAATCTTCATAGTCATTCTCACCAGTCTCCTTCTCTTCTTCATCTTCAGAGACCACGTTGATCACTTCTGGAATAGTGATCGTTTACCCATTAACTTCCTCATGGTCAGAGTGTATGTACTGTAGAGTCTGGGGCAAAGTAGGCTTGAATGCCATACGCATTACAGTGCGACCATCTGCCTTCTCAAAAGCTTCTATGAGCTTGTGCGACTTCTTTAATAAAGTCCTTATGCATCGAGTAACAAAGCAATTACTACTGTTCGGAACATAGCATGGACGTAATTCTCCAAGTCAAAAGCTCTGACTCTTCTCAATTGGTGATCAGTCACCTTTGTTAATTCAGTCAGATCTGAGCTTCTGAGCTTTTGCCACTTTCTGAAACACTTGAGATGTTTCTTGAGTGTGTGGTTCTTGAAGAATGTAGGCAGGTCTTCTATTGAGAATGCAGAAACCTTTGGCACACTTGTTTGAGCCTGAAAGAAAGAGTTTTGAGTTAGATTCAAAACTTGTGTAGATATCTGAGTATTTGTGTAGTTAGGTTTCTGAGTTACCTGAATGAATGCATCAGGCTCAGAGACTTGTACTACTGCGGTAGGGAGTTCCTCAGATATCTTATTGTGAGGTGGGGACTTGGAAGTCTGGTCCTCATCAACCTTTCTTTCTGCTTGAACCTGAGATTAGAAACATAACACTTAGGATATTTTATCAAGAAAATTTTTATTGACAAATCAGATATCTGAGAGGTTAATTACCTCCGTTGGAGGCTCAGATACTTGTCTCTCTGAGGCTTGCGCAGTCTCTGGAATCTTTTCTTGTGATGAAGGCCTTGATGCCTCATCAATTTCCATATGTTGTGAGGATTGAGTGGGCAATTCCTCAGAAATTTCTACTTCTTTTTGAACCGGTTAAGTAGAATGTGTTAGTTTGAGAAAAATGATCAGAGATTTGTACTTTGAAGAATATAGATATCTGAATGAAATACCTTCTCTGCATAAGGTTTAGATACTTGTTCCTCAGAGACCTTGGAAGTCTCTGGATTCTTCTCTAAAGAGATAGACTTTTCAGTCTCTTCATTTTTCTTCTCAGTTGGAGCCTATTAGAAACAGACACTTATTAGTCAAGTATATAAAGCACATATCTGAGTTATATCTTAAGTGAGACAGGCTCCTGTTCCTGTGAGACAGGCTCTTGTTCCTTAAGTGATGAGGCTATGGAAGCCTCCTTCTCAGATTCTGAGGTAAGCTTTACAGCTTCCGCTTGTTGTTGTGTTTCTAAATCAGCCTGTAACAAAGAAAATTCATTAAATAACAAGATTTATCAGACACAAAAATATCACAAGTAAAGAGTTAAACCATTCAGTTACCTGAGCAAAGTCAGGCTGATTGGTCTCTGGAACTTGTGACCCTTCCATGCGTTGGTCTTGTTGTTCCATTTCAGCTTCTTTGTTTGAAGTTTTAGGTACTTCAGACCTTTCCTGAGTATGCAACTCAGTTGCCTCCCCTGGTTGATCATTACGAGTAGATATCTCGGTTTGATCCCTCTCATTGAGTTGGGGAACTGCTCTTTTGCGGATTTTCTTGACAAAAGATCTTTGGTATCTTAACTCAAGTACCATTTCAGATATCCATCACATTTGTTGTGGTTGTTGTGCTTGAGATAGACTTTTGAGTGTTGAGGCAATGGCAGTATCCTCCAACACTAGAGTATCGCTCATCAGAGCATCTTCAATATGCTTCAGTCTTTCTTGCTCTGATGGTGTAATTTGTCTAGTGACCTTGAACACAATTGCTTCTTCAGCAACCTTTGAAACAGGTGCTTGTTCAGCAACCTGTGGTGTAGGTTCTTCTTCAGATACCTCTACACTAGTTACTTTTTCAGTAACCTTAGCCCCTTTTGATTTCTCTAGGACTTGAGAGATGACTAAATAATCATCTTCATCGTCAGAGCTCTCATCAGCCTTAGCAACTGATTGGTCCATAATTCCTGCGGTTTCTGCAGATAGGGCTTGGTATCTACCACTACTTTCTTTAGCAGCATTGATAAGTTCATCCGCAAGGCTTTCGGTAGTAGTCTTGACGTTTCTGAAAGCACTTTCTCTTGCTGAGTCTACTTGTTCATTAGTCGATACTTCTTTTGCAGCATTGATGAGTTCATCTGCATTGATGAGTTCATCAGCAGTGGCGGCAGGTATCTGGGAATCGACAACCACAATGGGTGTGTCTTGATTTGCCGGCGAGACTTCTTTACGTGAAGTTACGGGGTTTTGGTATAACTTTTCCTCGAGATACCTCTTGGTCTTTCGCTTCTTGGAACCTTTAGAGATCCGATAAACTTTTTCATCAAGTTCGTATATTCATATTTGTAGAGTAGATTCTTTGTTGGCTATATCGACCTTCTCTCTGAGCTCAATGCCAAGCTTCTCCAGCAAGTAGGATATCTTTAGACCATAGCTCACTGTGGCCTTTGGCTCAGCAAGTCCCTTAACGATTTTAGGCTCAAAGCCTTGAATCTTCTTTACAAACTTCATAAAGGCATACTTGCCCCAATTGAAAGGGTTTTCCGGCCTTTTGTCTTGTTGTTGCAACAAGAACATCATCATCCAGCGTTCTTGGCTTATCTGGTCAGCACCTCCTTGTAGACCATCAAAGCATCTATGAAGAATGCATGCCAACAAATCGATGAACCCGGATGTGCGGTTACGATGTGATAAGATTGAAATTAGTGGGTGTATCTTGTTTATCGATGTCACACACCTTGCAATTTGTTTTACACCTTCAAGGAGATCTTCATCCTTGGTGTCTATTTCAAAATCCTTTCCAAGATTTTGAAGATCAAACAACTTACAGAAAGTTGTTAAGTCCAAAAGGATTTCCTTTCCTTGGACCTTAGTTTTTATAGACACTATTGTAGTGCCTTCAGAAACACAGGATATAATCCTAGAGTTATTGTAGAATTCTAACACATCCAGTGAAGAAACTCCACTGGGAAGAGCAGATAGAAAACCCTTGATTTGTGCCTTTTCACCCATGTCAAGAATCAGTTTCCTATCAGCTTGGTTTTCAACAGCAGCCGTGAGGTATTCCTCAATCATGGCACCACCCCAAATCATCCTGTGATTTGAAGTCCAATGATCGGGATTAAAGTCTCCTACCAATCGATTGTTCACTATAATCAACTCTGGTGCTTGCTTTTCAGCAGTACCAGTGGTAGAAGATTAGGATTTCTGGGTAGACGAACGTTTAGGAGCCATCTCTTTATATAGTGCAAGTGTTTGAAAGATTGAAAGAGATTTGGGTGAGAGATTAGTGATTCTTTGCAGAAAAACTAATAGAGATTTGCAGAGGTTGAAGAATGGTTTTTTGCTATTCTTGTGCAAGGCAAAATGTCAGATTAGGCGAAAATGATTTCTTTTGCCAAAATCCTATATATATAGCAACGTAATTCTAACAAACATATACATACAAATTTGTTTTGTATGTACGTATCTGTGAATTGCAGTAAGGCGTGGGTAAAAGTTTGTTCGGGATTAAATGCATAGTGGGCCACGTCTGAATTTCTACAGTCCACTATTTACAGAGAATTAATCTCCGCCGTTAAGATCAATCCCCCATTTCAACAAGGGTCACCATTGCTTCTTGAGCAATGATCACAATCAACAATTGTAATTGTGCCCATTTAATGAATTTTGGCTATTAGCTATCTGAGTCACGTTTTTGTGTGAATGAGAACACTGTTTGTATCTGAGTCTATCTTATACTTGTTGTCTTTTCACAGTTTTACACAAAGATCGAAATAATACAAATTTCAAGATAGTAGTTGACTGTAGACAGTTGTACTATTCTCTTTGGTGTTCCCCCTTTCTGAGTGATCTAGATATCTGAATACCCATCTCAGATATCTTCAAAAAGCCATTTTACCCTTTAGCCTTTGGTTTCTGAATACCCGTTCCAGATTCCTCTTTTCTGGATACCCGTTCCAGATACCTTGTTTTCTGGATACCCGTTCTAGATTCCTCTTTTTTGGATACTCGTTTCAGATTCCTCTTCTCTCTCCTTTGATATCTTCTTAGATATCTGAACTTTTTTAGTTATTTGGTAGCTCCATTAGTCCAAGACTATGTTTTAAGGCTAAGAATCTACTTTCTTGTAGTGGCTTAGTAAGATATCTGCAAGTTGGTCTTTAGTGCCAATCTTGAGTATCTCTATATTGCCTTTTTCAACATGGTCTCTGATGAAGTGGTGTCTAACACCAATGTGCTTTGTACTTGCATGAAACTTAGGATTCTGAGTTATGGAAATAGCACTTGTGTTGTCACAGAAAATGGGAGTTTTCTCTTCATTGAGTCCATAGTCTCTGAGTTGTTGTTGTATCCACAATATACTGAAGCCTGACACCCAATGACAATATATTCAGCCTCTATGGTAGATGTGGCAATTTAATTTTGTTTCTTGCTGAACCAAGATATCAATCTAGCACCAAGAAATTGACAAGTTCCTGAGGTGCTTTTTCTATCAAGCAATGATCCAGCATAGTCGGCATCTGAATAGCCAACCGAACTCAATCCACTATCTTTTGGATACCACAATCCAACTTCTACAGTACCTTTTACATACCTCAATATTTTCATAGAAATGTTGTAGTGCGATTGCATTGGATTTGTCTGAAATCTAGCACACACTCCAACTGCATATTGAATATCAGGTCTACTTGCAGTAAGGTACAGTAGAGACCCAATCAATTTCCTATACTTGTGTTCTTCAACACTCTTGTCAGATTCAGTATACGTCATTTTGGTTCCAATGCTCATGGGTATCTTAGCATTCTTTTCAGAAAGCTTTAGATTGAACTTGTTGAGCATGTCTTTAGCATACTTTGTTTGACTAATGAATATTCCATCATTGAGTTGCTTGACTTGCAGTCCCAGGAAGTAATTCAATTCTCCCAACATGCTCAGCTCAAATTTATGTTTCATGAATTCAGCAAAGTCTTCACAAAGTTGCTTCTCTTTAGATCCAAATATAATGTCATCAACATATACTTGAACTAAAAGTAGTTTCCCATCATGGTTCAATGTGAAGAGTGTTTTATCAACATCTCCTTTCTTGAAACCACTTTCTAGTAGGTATGTCGGATGTATCATACCATGCTCTTGGAGCTTGTTTTGACCATACGACTTTACGAAGCTTATAGACCATCCTACTTTAGAAACTTCAAAACACGGTGGTTACTCATCATAGACTTCCTCAGCAAGTTCACCATTTAGGAATGCACTCTTGACATCCATTTGATAAACTTTAAAGTCATTATGAGCTGCAAAGGCTAGAAAGGGTCTTATTGCATCCAATCTTGCAACTGGTGCATAAGATCCATCAAAATCTAGTCCTTCAATCTGGGTGAATCCCTTGGCAACCAACCTAACTTTGTTTCTGGTTATTTCACCAGACTCATTCATTTTGTTTCTGAAAACCCACTTGGTTCCGATTACAAATATTCCGTAAAAAATGGAACCAGTTTCCAGACTTTGGTTCTCTCAAATTGATCGACTCTTCTTGGATTGCGAAATCAATCTTGATCCTTTAATGCTTCTTCTATAGTTTTAGGTTCAATATTTGATATGAAACATCCATAGAGACAATTTGCATTTTCAATGATTGCTCTTCTAGTTCTAACTCCTTGATCTATAGGACCCGATCACATCCTTCTTGGGCGATTTCTTATCCATTTCATAATGGGTTTTGAACTAGTAGGATCAATATCATTTTGATTTGAATGTGAATCAATATGATCTTGATGGGATACTTGTGCAGTATCTGAAATATCTGACACATGGGAAATGCCATGGATATCTGACACTCTTTCAGTGTTAGAGATATCTGGAATTTGCATTTCAGCAATCTCATTTTCAGATACCTCTTCATGATGAAGGTTCTCAGTAACCTGTTCCATTTCTGGAATTCTCATAGGAAATTCATCATCATGTCTTAGAGTCATCTGGTTGTTACTAAGCATAGGTTGCTTTTCATCGTCAGACTCATCCTCTAATTGAATGATAGAATTGTTTTCTTTTGAGGATCCTTTTTCAGAATCTTTAATCATCAGTTCTTTGAACCTATCTGATAGATCATCATACAAGAGTACTTCCTTGTTTCCTTCATAGAATACTACGTGAACAGATTCCTCAACCTTTTGTGTTCTTTTGTTGTAGATTCTATAGGCTTTGCTATTCAGAGAATAACCAAGAAATACTCCTTCACCTGCCTTTGGTTGAAATGTTCTCAAGTATTCTTTTCCATTGTTAAGAATGAAACATACGCAACGAACACCCTTAGATGTTTGATACTAGGGGTCTACCAATGAAAAGCTCATAAGGAGTTACATCATGGTGTTTGTTAATCAAACATCTATTTTGAGTGTAGCATCTTTGTGTTTACACTTCAACCCGATAAATTTACTTATTTCGATTAATAAGCATTGTTCTTGCCGCTTCTTTCAGGATCCTATTCTTTCTTTCAGCAACATAATTTTGTTGTGGTGTCCTTACAGAAGATAGTTGATGTTGTATACCTTTGCAGGTACAAAACTCTTTTATGTACTGGTTCACAAACTTCGATTACCATGATGCATTACGATTCTGATACCTTGTCATTTTGATGACTTGAGCTTATTGACAAGTTGGGTATCTCAACCTCGCATCAGTTGTGTTTGCGAAAATGACCTAAGTGAATCTTAAGTAATCATCAACAACAACGGACCATACTTCTTTCTGCATAACTAGTTCTGAAGATTCAAAAGATCCATATGTAACATTTGCAGTGGCCTTTCACTAGAATGTCTAGTTTTAGACTTGAAAGATGTTTTGAATTGTTTTCCCATTTGGCAAGCTGAGCATACACCTACTTTTCTATATGCCACTTTTCTATAGAGTTTTGAAATTCAAGTGACTCATTCTTTTATGCCATAGCCAATTTTCTTCAGTGTGGCCAGATTGACTCACCATGAGACATTCTTCAGTTGTGGCGGATGCTGATCAAACATAAAAGATTTCCTTTCGCCTTGCAACTAAGATGCCTTTGACTCATTGTCAATCACTTTACATAGTTTTGACTTGATCATGACAGTGTACCCTTTGTCTACTAGTTGACTCATGCTTAGGAGATTATATTTCAATCCCTTTACACGTAGTACTTCAGAGATAGTAAGGGATCCAAACTTCAGATTGCCAAATCCTATGGTTGGATTTTCATCTCCTCCAGTAAACCTGATAATTGGTCCATCATTGCACTTTCTGTAGTCAATCAGACTTGCTTTGTCTCCTGTCATGTGCTTCCCACATCCACTATCAAAATGCCACTTTGGATTAGTCTTTAGAGTTTTCTGCACAAAACAGGAAACAGGAGATTAGGTTCTTATATCTACAATGGAATCATCTGGACTAAAGAATCTTCCAGTAGGAATCAATTTCTGAATGAATTTCATAGGAACATTCTTTTGTCTAACAGGAACATAGGGAGGAATTCTAGTTAAATGATTAGTATCATTGTCATCAAGAACTATTTTCTTCCTTGGTGTGTTCCTAGGTGCTCCATTTGGTGCTTTCAGATACCTGTCAGGTTTCTGAGTCTGCTTCTCAGCAAACTTAGCTTTCCTTGCCAGATTTCTTCTGGCCCTGGCATTCAGATTTTCAGTGGCTTGACTCATCTTCCACTTCTGATAATTGCCATGAGCAATTCTAGCCTTTAACCATCGTTCTTGCTCTTGTTTATACTCACGAGCAAGTTGTTTCCCGATGGCTTTATAACCAATACCATTCCGTGCACCTGGTGCTATCTGAGTTCTCATCTCAGAAGCTTTGCTAGTCTCTGGGTAGTCTATTTTCTTTCCAGAAAACGTGATATAGGAGAATTTGCCAGCTCCTGCAATTCTTTCTTTCTGAGAGACATAGCACTGTGGGTGATTACACTTTTCAGTGTTATGTTTCTTTTCAGAAACATTCCCAACAGATTTCTTTTGGACTTGTTTTTCCCACAAAGGTTTTGTCGCAACTGCCTTTCCTTTGTCAACAACCTTAGCTTTCGGCCCGTCATGGGTTGTTTGGGAACCACCTTCTTGAAACGACAAATGTTCTTCTTTCATCACTCTTATTGAGTGGTAGAACTATCTGTTTGTGTGTCCATTGAGTCCTCTCTTTTCTGAAGGATCTCTTAAATAAGATTGTACTTCAGTAAGAGTGTCACTAGCTTTGGCATAAGATTGAAAAGATAGTTCTTTCTTTTTTAGTTCTTCATTCTCAGAAAGAAGATCTTCACATTTCTTTTGAAGATTAGCCAATGCTTCTTCATGTGACTTTTCAGTCTCAGATATCTGAGCTTTGAGAGATGCAATTTCGGCATCCTTTTCCTCAGATATCTTGAGTAATTTTGAATTTTTCTTTTCAAGAGAATTCTTTTCTTCTTCAAAAATTTCGGCTCTAGCTCGGACCATTAGAAACTCTCTTTCGTAGAGATCAAGCTCTCTTCTGAGATGTTCCAGATCTTTGATTCCTTCCTCATCACTTTCATATGTATAATAAGAAGTATGTGTTACCTCATCAGCCATTAGACAAGGTTGAATGTTGGAGATATCTGGGAAGATTTCTTGACCCTCCACACTTCTATTCTTCTTTTGACCAAAGTCGATCACTTCATGAGAAACCTTGCACATTTACGGAAAGCGGTGTGGAATCATCTGAGTCTTCATCCTCAGAATCAGACTCAATCTCTAGAGCATCCACTTGGAGTTGAATCTTTCTCCTTTCTTCAGTGAGCATAGCTCTCTGACTTCTCTTGAAGTTTCTTCTATCTTTCTTGTCACCTGTCTTTAGTTTGTTGAAGGAAGGGCAATCCTTCTTGAAATGACCAGGTTTCTAACAATAGAAACAGATATCGTTTCCGATTTACCTTCCTCGATATGATGCTTTACGAGCCGACTTGTTCAGCGAGCTTTGCATATTTTTGTACTGGTGATAGTTTGAGCCTAGATGCTTTTTCAGCTTCTGTTTGGCTTTTCTTCTCTCTATTTCCCGACTGACATATTTTCTCATTTGCTTGACAGCAAGAGCATCCTCAGTCACCTCCTTGCCTTCCTTCTTTTCAGAAATTCCTTGAGCAACTAGAGCAACATTCTGTAACTTTTCAGTTGTTTGTTCTCATTGAGTTGTCTCATAGTCAACAGTGGCAAGGTGAGAGAAAAGTTCCACTGGAATGATATCTGGCATTCCTTGGTTAAAGTAGAAAAACTTTGTGTGCTCCCAGTTATGATTTAGACTTCTCACAATAGTCTTAATCTTTTCTGACTGGGTATATCTATTACTTTCACCAAGTGCAGCCATGTCACTCATAATTGTTGTAAACCGAAAATCTAGTTCTTCAAGAGTCTCTGTGGGACCTTGTTTAAAATTTTGGAATTTGAGCTTCAAAACTTCGAACTTATTTTCCTTCGTTTTCTCAGTGCCGGCATAGATTTCTTCAATCAGTTGCCAGGCCACTTTCGCCGTTTTTGCACCCCCACAGTTTACACTGTATGTGCTCTGGAGTAGAACGTATGATGATATTACGAGCCTGACCATCCAGTCGATTTCTCTTGGCATCTTCCGATGTCCAGAGCTCTCTGGGCTTTGGTTCGTAAATAACTTGACTGGAAGGTCTCCCACTGGTTGGCGCATCTGTCCGTGAAGACCTATCGCTTTGTTCTCTGTCTATACCATTAGAAACCTCCATGACTTGCTTGAGTTATTGAATGACTATTGGGCCATTCTTTATTACGTCGATCATTTCGTCACTGATGGCTTCTAGGTGGAGCATCATGTTGTTCTTCCATTTCTCATAATTTTCTGGCTTGAGAATTGGGGCGTCACTTAAAGACATCCTGCAGCACACACACTAAACAAACAAATCAAGTGTAGGTGAAAAGCAGTTATTGGGCACTTATCTGGGATCTAGGTTCAGTGTAGAAGGCTTGGGAACCTCCTGCTCTGATATCACTTGTTGTTCCACATAACGGCAAAGTAAAAGACTAGAGGGGGGGGGATGAATAGTCTTTTAAATCTTTTGTCAATAAACACGGTTTCTCAGATATCTCTGAAAATATCTGATACTTAATTTCAGAGAGCGGAAGACTTTTCTGTGATAAGTGCACGTGCTCAGCAAGATAGGTGTAAATACTTTGCAAGGTGAATAAAGCAAGTAATAAAATGCAGAAAGTAAATAACACAAGTCTTTTTATAGTGGTATCTGAAGGTGGCGTAATCCTTCAACTAATCCACTTCGGCCTTTCTCAGATCTAGAATCCACTAAGACAGATAATTGATGTAACATTACAAATATCTTCTCTCGATTCCTAATTACACTAGGTTCCCAACCAAGTGTTCCCCCTGAGTTATTCCCCGGCTTTCACATCCAAGTACTTCTTTCGAAGCCTCTTTCACAGTTGTTCCTTAGTTTGCCAAACTAAGTACTTCACATACTCCACGATTATGGTGTTGGTTAAGGTAGTTTGTCGGTGAGCTTCTTTAATAACTTGTTGATTATGCAGATAGCTCGAGAATCAAGTATACTTAATACACTTTGCAATGTATGGTATCTTGTTCTTAAGCGACCAATCTATGATAAATGTTAGAGAATGAATCTCGGATATCAAATCTTAATTCAACTCTTTCACAAATGGCAATGCTTGTTGAGATCGGGACACTTAGAACTTTTGTGCTACTTAGAATCAAAAGCTTTGAGTATGAGAAAGCTTGAAGGTAAGTAGTGTGCTTGAGAGAGCTTGTGTGAGAATATTCAATGTGTGTTCAGTGTTCTAAGGTGTGTTCTCAAGCATTCTAAGTGTTGATATTTATAGATGAATTTGAGTGCCGTTTGAATAGTATCCATTAGGCTTAAATCAAATTCAAACTATTGATATCTGAGTATATAATCTTGTAATGCGTTTGTCTTCTTCTTGAAACTACCATTTTGTTCGGAACATTTACATCGCGCATTCAATGCATTGTACTATACTTTGTGCTGTAGTGCCAACGAAACTATGCATTGTATCAGAGATCTTATACTATCAGAGTTCTCTGATGCTTTACACGTCCTTTTCCAGAGATTATCACAACTCCAGATACCATTTGTTGAAACAACTTGTTATAATATATTTCATTTTAGAAACATAGTTTATGTCCAAGGTATCTGAGTGTTGATATCTGTGGGCACTTTCCTCGTTTCAGAAACCTTTTATTTCTCAGATATCTTTTGCAATACTGTTTATTTAAAAACGCTTGTGTCTTCAAGATATCTGGTCAAAGGTATCTGAAAAACCGTTGTCTTCAGCAATCTTGTGCAGTCTTCAAATCTTCAAATCCGTTGAACTTTTCCGGCTGGATGCCTTCTTCTTGGTCTTCTTTAGAGGAATAAAAATTACATTAAGAGACCTAACATCCTATAGAATATTTGCTAGACTATCATACTTAGTGAGTTTCCTCTTTTACAGTGTTCAAGTGAACCAAGAGTACTAACCACCTTTCTGAGCTAAGATAAGTCATTAGGTTGCTGATCAAAATCTAAACAGATATTCCTAACACTATCCTTGGTCAGGTCTGATTTGGTCATATATACATGTGTACCGTGGCTCATATATATTGTGGGATCTTACATCGATTGTATCCTAGGAAGAAATCTTGGTATATGCAGAAACCATGAGGTTTCCTTTGACTGTGTGTTCCTTGTGCAGCTTAAGGACTTGTCCTTGGAGTGTTTCTTAACATCTAACTTGCTAATTTCTAACTGTTTAGTGCTATGGACTTGTGAATGTTGTGTATCTGTTGTTTACGTGAAGCTGTTGTGTATTGTTAAGCATTATCTCATGCTTGCCACTTGCACCAAGCTTGACTCTGACTGGAAGCCTTGCAACTCACATATTTTTGAAGATCGAACTGCTGGCCTCCCTTGCTTACAAGATTCTGTAAAGACTTGTAATAGAAAGTTAGGTTTCTTTTGGTTTTGTAAAGATCAAACTATGGCAGCTCTTGCTTGGCTTTTGTTAGCTGCCTCTTTTGTATTAGCTTATGTTTTCCTTGTAACCTTGCAACAACTCAAACTAAATTTGTGCTTGGGTTCCTTGCAACCCCCTTGATTCCCTTTATGGACGAATATATTAGCGAACTCTAGTAGTAGTTTAATTAACGTTGCCATTGGGGAAAATCACTTTCCAACTAGTGGAGAGTATCTCGCCCCTTTGGTCTTGGTCCTGGATATTCGGGTCAATACTCTTTAACTCTTGGCTTGACTTCTTAAAAGTCTTGACATACTAGGCGATGGAGTGACCAAGATTATGGCGTTAATTTTATGCTAGTAGTGTCTACCTTATTAAATAAATAAAAAAGAACACACACTAAAGGGTGGGATAATATCAAGCGAAGAAGTCTTTTGATTTAAACAATGCATAGAAGGAGTAAGAGTATAACAAGCGAAGAACTCTACTTGAGTGTTAAACCACACACATAAGGAGTGGGATAAACAACAAATGTAAAATTCTACTCGAGAGTTAAACAACCTGATAAAGGTGGGATAATTACAAGCGGAGAAGACAATAGATTTAAACAACACACACGAGGGTGATAAAATAACGAGCGAAAAACTCTACTTGAGAATTAAACAAAACAAAAGGAATTGAATAAACAACAAAGCGAACAACTCTATTTGACGATATAAACAATACACTTTGGAGGGATGAACAACAAACAAATAACTCTCGTGAGAGTTAAACAACACACTAAAGGTGGGATAATGTCAAGCGAAGAAGTCTATTAGAGATTTAAACAATGCATAGAAGGAGTAAAGTATAACAAGCGAAGAACTCTACTTGAGTGTTAAACCACACACATAAAGAGTGGGATAAACAACAAATGTAAAATTCTACTCAAGAGTTTAACAACCTGATAAAGGGTGGGATAATTACAAGCGGAGAAGACAAAGAGATTTAAACAACACACGAGGGGTGATAAAATAACGAAAAACTCTACTTGAGAATTAAACAAAACACAAAAGGAATTGAGTAAACAACAAAGCGAACAACTCTATTTGAGTGATATAAACAACACACTTTGGTGAGGATGAAAAACAAGCGAATAACTCTACTTGAGTTAAACAACACACTAATGGGTGGGATAATGTCAAATGAAGAAGTCTATTCGATATTTAAATAATACGAAGTAATGCAGTATCACAAGCGAAGAACTCTACTTGAGTGTTAAACCACACACATAAGGAGTGGGATAAACAAACAAATGTAAAATTCTACTCGAGAGTTTAACTACATAATAAAGGGCGGGATAATTACAAGCGGAGAAGACAATTTGAGATTTAAACAACACAATATAATAACGAGCGAAAAACTCTACTTGAGAGTTAAACAAAACACTAAAGAAGCTGAATAAACAACAAGCGAACAATTCTATTTGGCGATATAAAACAAAAAACAAAAGGAGTGGGATAAACAACAAACGAACAACTCCACTTGAGAGATAAACAACACAATAAAGGAGTGGGATAATTACAAACGGAAAAGTCAATTTGAGATTTAAACAACACACATGAGGAGTAATAAAATAACGAACGAAGAACTCTACTTGAGAGTAAAACAAAACACAAAAGGAGTTAAATAAACAACAAGCGAACAACTCTACTTGAGAGATACAAACAACACACTTTGGAGAGGGAAGAACAACAAACAAATAAATCTACTCGAGACTTAAACAACACACTAAAGGGTGGAATAATGTCAAGCGAAGAAGTCTATTCAGTTAAAACATAACACATAAGGAGTAAGAGTATCACAAATGAAGAACACTACATGACATTGAAACAACACAAATAAGGATTGCGATAAACAACAAATGAAAAATTCTAGTGGAGAGTTAAACAACACAATAAAGGGTGGGATAATTACAAGCGGAGAAGTCAATTTGAGATTTAAACAACACATAAGAGGAGTAATAAAATAATGAGCGAAGAATTCTACTTGAGAGTTAAACAAAGGTGGGATAAAGTCGAGCGAAGAAATCAATTGAAAGTTAAACAATACGAGCGAGTAAGAGTATCACAAATGAACAACTCTACTTGAGAGTTAAACCACACACTTAAGGAGGATAAACAACAAATGAAAAATTCTATTCTAGAGTTAAACAACACAAGAAAGAAGTGAGATAACAAGCGGAGAAGTCGATTTGAGATTTAAACAACACAAGAGGAGTAATAAAATAGACCGAAGAACTCTACTTGAGAGTTAAACAAAACACAAAATGAGTTGAATAAACCACAAACCAACAACTCTAATTGAGAGATAAAAACAACACACTTTGGGCGGGGATGAACAACAAGCGAATAAGCGTACTTGAGGTTAAACAACACACTAAAGGTGGGATAATGTCAAGCGAAGAAATCTATTAGAGATTTAAACAATGCATAGAAGGAGTAAGAGTATAACAAATGAAGAACTCTACTTGAGTGTTAAACCACACACATAAGGAGTGGGATAAACAACAAATGTAAAATTCTACTCGAGAGTTAACTCCAATCCTTTCAAGTTCAGCTCCTCGTAAGTAGCAAAAGTCATCAGATTATAGGTAGCCAGGTGTCAACAATACCAGTCACCTTAGATGAGTTACCAATGCCAACAACCAAGTCAAAGCTATCTGCATCACTGACGCTTTTTTCCACCCTCTGAATCACAGGAGTAGTGGAATCCACCGTAAAGTGATTTGGTTCTGCATTCGCCTTCTCTACTGGAATCGCAAAACCAGGTGTGACCACTTCCATCTCCTTTTCCTCAACTCTCACTTCTACTGGCTTCTCAAGTGCCGATGCAGGTACTACCTCAACTACCTCTGGTGCCTCAACCCGGGCCACCGTATTCTCAAGCTGGCAAGTGCAGGTAGCAAGAACGGACTTCATCTTTCCTGGCTCATCAAATGTCACGACAACAGCTAGAATTACATTGGATTCTCTGATCATGGGGAACTTACCCTTTCCCATTGTTGAAACTAACCGACTAGATCCCCTAAAGTCTTCTCTAACCGCTTCTGTGACTGCTCAATGTTGTCGAACCGCTGATCATTCCTGCTCTGAATTCTCTGCGCTTCTAACCAGAACTCCTCAAATCGCTCCATGTGGTTCCTGATTTCTTTGTCCAGCTCAGTAGTACACAGCCCTGAGGTCTCTTCAACTTCTCTAGCTATCGCTCTCCTAGCCTTATTTCTCGCACCCTTAAGCTGAGATAGTGCTGCTAGTCTCTCGAAAACATCATTTAATTCATCAGAGGACGCTTCCAGGAAAGGATTTTTACAACTCATATTGACCATGTTTTGACACCCCCAATCCAGGCGTTCATAAAATCTAATGCATAAATTCATATCGTCGATCCTGTGGTGAGGGCATTAGGACAATAACTGTAAGAAGCAATCCTGAGCTTCACAAAAGGTCTCATCGTACATCTAATGAAACTGCATTATCTGAGCAGAAGGTGCTGCGTTTTCTCAGGGGGATAGAATTTATTCATGAAGGCTTTGTAGAGCGAATCCCAAGTCGGTAGAGAACCCTCAGGTTGGTTTAATAGCCAACTCCTCGCCTTATCCTGCATGCAGATCAGAAAGACCTTCTTCCTTATCTCTCCATCAGTGACCGTTACCCATCCGGCTGTCAACGAAATCCCTACAATCAGTAATTTGAACTCCTTGAGGAACCTTATCACATCCTCATTTGTTATCCCATAGAATTTGGGAAGATTATGGAAGTGGTGAGCCTTGAGTTCCAAATTCATGGCTTCATCAGACAGAACAATCGATGCTTTGCCAACCTTAACCTCGTCGGGTTACATGTAAGCTCCATAGGTCAGCTGAGCCATCGTAATTTCCTTTATGAGAAACCTGTTGTTAAAGCTACACAACTCGAAAGCCTTGAAATATTCTTAGTTTCTGTTAGTGCACTAAACTTCAGGTTGAAAAACAAACAAAAAATCACACTCAAAACGCTACAGTAGGAATTAATTCCCCGACAGCGGCGCCAAATTAGATAAACTCAAATTATACTGTAAATAACTTAAGAGAAAAGCTGTAGGTGTAGACTATGCTTAACTCGGTATCGTTCTCTAGAAATCAATTAGGCTACCACAACGAATGAGAGTAAGCAGTTTGTTTTGAGTAACAGATATGTTTTGGATGTTTGTACTTCTAAAACACAGATTAATAATAAAAGCAGATAAACTATTTTGATCAATGAGAGAAAGTGAACACGGTAGTAATGATCCGGTTATGCTAATTCAATCTAAGGTAATCGTTCATATTGTCACACGGTCGGTGTATAGAAAGCAATCAATCCAATTCAACCAAGTTGTTTTTGAAGATTTCAAACTAGAGAAATCGGGTTTGTCGACAAGCGATTCTTAACCAAAACGATTTAGAAGGTTTTAAACTAGCGTATTGGATTGAAGTTATTACGAGAATATCAAACTAAGCGAACCTTTATGGCGAAGATAAACCCTAGATTTGAATTTGCATAACCATCAAACAACTAACGAGTTCTAGAGTGGTATAGCTACTCATGATTGAAGCAAAAAAGGAATTCATAATCTTGTATCATAAGCGTAAACATAATGATAATGTAAGCAAGGGCATACAATTCGATAAATCAATCAAGCACCGAATTGTATGGAAGCGATAGAAAATTATCAAACTTACTAATAATTCGATGTCAATGATTCATTACAAGAGAAAACCAAGCTCAAGATCAATCAATGTAAAAACTAGGCACAGGAGCTTTTCTGGGTAAAATTCGAGTAGAAGAAGTGTTCTCCAAAATTCCTAAGTCTAACCTAATAAGGATTACAAAAACGCAGAAGATCCCTTCTCGCCGCGGCAAGAATTCCAGAATGTCTCAGTGCCTATTCTTGCGTCTTCTCGCCACAGCGAGAATATGTCTTTGCTGCGGCGAGCTCTTGTTATAGCATTGCCCAGCAGGTACTGGATTTCTCGCCACGGCGAGAATATCTCTTCGCCGCGGTGAGCTTGCTGTTCTTTGATTCCCTCATTCGACAAGGCTTATCTTCAAGTACACTTCGGTTTTTGATTGCTTTACTCAAATAACATCTCATAAAGTCTTCTTTCTTCAAATTCGTACCTAAAGAACAAAAAACCTACAAAACACGAAGAAAACACCAAATATAAAAATGCACAAAAAACACTAAAAAAAACTATAAACAAAGACTAACAAAGACCTCTAAAAAGGACTAAATGAGACTCCAAATTATCGTCGACTCAACATCAACAAAATTTCATTCTTGATAAAATGAAATTTGAATGTTGGCTTGTTACCTTGGATAGATCCACGGAGATCTTCTCTCTGTTTATCTCCATTCCTAAGCTCCCATTGGCAATAGAGATGTCCATGTTGACTTTGCGCATAAAAGGTCTCCCAGGTCTCCCAAGTAGAATCACGTGCTCCTTGCCATCGTTTTCCTTCTCTGTCGGAGCTAAGACTACGAAGTCAATCGGCACCACGAACTTGTCCACCTTGATCAGTGCATCTTCTATTATATCCATCGGCCTTCTAATGGTCCTGTCTGCCATCTGCAAGGTCATTCCGGTCGGTTGTAACTACTTTAATCCAAGTTGCTTGTATAATAATCGTGATCAAGTTTATGCTAGCTCCAAGATATAGCATTCCCTTCGCCGACGTTCCGTTCTCCATTTGTATGTAATATGTAAAACAACCCGGATCCTTTTTCTTTACCGGTAGTCCGAGTACTGAATTCGCCGTTTTCGGCAAAATTTCCTTCTCCCCATTTTTGTATCGCTTCTTGTTTGCGATCACATACTTCCAAAATTTAGGAAATGCCGGAACATTTTCCATCAATTCTAATAGGGGAAGATTGACATTCACCTTCGAAAGCATGGTGAAAATAGAGTTAAACTTCTTGTAATCCTTGGGTTTCCTTACTCGTCCCGGAAAAGGTAAGGTAGGCGGCCCTAGAGGTTGAAATGGTTCCTTTTCCTTAGAAACCTCTTCTTCTCTGATATTCTTTACTCTTGCTTCCTCCTCGCCTTCCTTAGCTACTTCTTCTTTCTCCTTTTCTCCTGAACTACTTGGCAACTCTTTTGGTATGTAGTCGGGCTTAATGACCTTTCCGCTCGTGGTGTGCTGATAGCCATGGTCTCTTCTACAACTTCTTCTGCATTGTCGCACCAATCACTTAGCCCCATCAGTAAGTCCTCCAAAATGACGAACCTATCTCCAATCCCGTTGATTTGGAATTCAATCCGCTCCTGTTCCTCTCTTGTAGTGTCATAGATCACATCCAGAGATCTATACATGGCGACGAACTCCTGTTCTTCAATTGCCTCATCGAACCATACCTCTTGTACATCCGCCATCTCTGCTTCTTCCCTTTAACTCAATTCCCCGATTTCCTTGTCGAGAAATTCCTCTTCGTTCAGCATGTATGCCTCCTCTCCTCCATTCCCAGATCTCTCTCTACCACCTTTTAGCCTTGCGGTCTTTGCTAAGTAGCTAAACACTTCCATCATCTCCGAAGGTATTTTCTCCAAAATGTTTCCTCCGCAAGCTAAGTCGATCATGATCAGGTGCATCTTATCCAGGCCAAACAAAACACGAGGGTTAGATCATGTTGGGAGATTCCATGGTGTGGGCATCTCCTTAGCAAGTCACTAAACCGTTCCCATGTTCTATCAAACCTCTCTCCTTCCTTTTGCTCAAAATTCGTTATGCGATCCTTCAAGCTCTTCGTTAAAGAGTATGTGAAGTATTTGCGGTAGAATACTCTAAGCACTTCCTCCTAAGTCTTCAATAACTCGGGCTCTAACGAATGCAACCATTCTCTAGCTTGGAATCTAATGGCAAAAGGAAACAACCTCCTATTCAGTTGGTCCTCACTCAATCCTCTGGGTGGTAACTCCGTCACAGCTTGTTTGAACACCCCGATCTTACGTAAATCGTATTCCCTAACCTCAGGCTCAAGGAATATTGGTGGTTTCCTTACCACCACCTTAGGTAACAAATATTCTTCATACCTAGCCATATGTACCTGTAAAGAATCAACTGTACCAACAAAACTAAGTAGAACAAGCTTTAGTTTCTGTTAGTACAACAAAACTCTACCTAAAATAAAAAAACAATGCAACGACCCACAATGCAGTGGCTGATTGGTTAGCCTCAGAAGCTTTGAGAGAAGAAGCGGTCTGTCTGAGGGAACCAGGGGATTGCCCTATCAAAGCAAGGCAATTTGCTTACACAGACAAACATGGAGTGCCTTATCTCAGGAAAAAAGGGTGAAGCCTTGTATGTTGTTATCCTGCAACTCTCTTTGGATAGAGAAGGTAGGATTTGGTTATGGGACACTGTTGGCCTATTCAGGTTTATCTCTCTATCCCTCAGAATAGGTGAAGTACTCCCCTTCTCTTCTGTCTTTGTTTCTCCCTTTCTTTTCTTCTCTTCTCCTTTTCTCTCCCTTTTCTAGCTTATGTCTTTCTGTTCTTCTATTTTTCTTCCTCCTTCTTCCCTCTTTGTCTGCACCTATTTTACATCAGGAAATGATGGTGGTGCATCGATCCCCCTCCTTTCAACTATTTTTGTGATCTATTTTGTCTGCCTTTCTGGATAGTTGGTGTTATAATATGAGACTTTGCTTTTTGGGAGAAGTGATTTTCACTGTTGTGGTCGGAGAGGAGTAATTTCTTGTAGGTTAACTCTTATGACACCATCACATCATGAAAGACTTGTCGTGAGAGACGAGCATTTTGCTTTGCTTCACCCCATAGTTGCTTTGCCTCGTATTATGAATTCAACTATCTTTGTGTCATCTTTGGATTGTTGGTATGTTAGTGATTGCTTTGTTGCAGGCCTCTATTTGACCCAAGGCAGTTTTATGGTTTGCTTTCTTGTGCAGGAGTTTAGATTGAAGGCGCGATTCAAGCTAACTTCTAACTATCTAATTTCAGCTAACTGCCATAACTTGATATACTTTCAAATCGCTTTTGTGTTGGTTGTAAGTATTCTCCTTAACTACCGGTTTGTGGTAGTAAGTGAGTTAAGGTTCTTGTTGGTTTTTGACGTACCTATTTTTGCAGCTTATCGAACCTGTCTAAAGATCGAACTAAAAGACAAGGACTTGGGGTGGACGCCTATGGAAGATGTAAAGTTATTTTCAAATCTTAGAAGTTTTGTGCTAGTTTTGGGACTTGTTAGTAACTGGATTTGTATTTTGAAGCTAGGCATATGCTCTAGAATTGTAAGTAAGCTGTTGATTCTCATGGGTTCCTATAAACCCCCATGATCTTTTGTATTTTGTGAAGGTTGAATGAAGGTTTTTTTAAAAAAAAAATGCAACGACCCACAATTGATCCTACTCTAAAAGAACGTAGGAATCAATTCCCCGGCACCGGAGCCAAATTTATGATGCGCTCAGAAATTACTACTTATATTTAATCAAGTAGAAAAAGCGATTGTTGTAGACAATGATCTTAACCACAGGATCGTTCTCTCGAGGAATTAATTAAGTTAGTTCAAATAGAGATAGACTCATTTTGTATTCGCTGTAAACAGATAGTTGGGGTTGGTGATACTTCTACCCTAGCATAAAATCAAACAATTGCAAACAAGGTAATGCCTATATCATGCAATCCTACAGACAACAGAAGATAGTAAATCCTTTCAAGTAAAATGTTTATACGGGTGGACCAATTAAGGCTACCGGTCCCGCAGTTCACAAATCCAGCTATTGCAAATTCAACCAGATACAAATTATAAATGCGTATGAACTACAAATGAGCACATCACGAGTTATGTATTCATCAGGATATATACTAATTAGAGGTAGCGGCAGATGCAAATTCACACCGATGACATGCGATCGATTATCACAAGTAAAAACACGCCATACAAATCATAAAGGAATCCACCAAGTTATGCACAATTAATACGGATATTTCTATGTCACGAAGATGCTTTGAGAAAATGCAACTTCTATTGAAAGAGAGATTGAATCTCTAGAATCTTTTACAATGCTTGAATTGAAAGTGAAATATGTTTAGGAGTATGAAGATATGACTAAACTACTTATACAAGGGGTCTATTTATAAGACCCGGGAAATAGAAATTCGAATTAGTGGAAAATAACTGTTACAAAATCGTGGTTTGACTCTGTCTCAGCAGGGCTCACCGCGGTGGGGTCCCCTTCTACTTGTGATCCGGTGGCTCGAACTTTCTATTTCTTACATAGTGCGGACCACGGTGAGCCTCCGTTATGAGGGAGCTCAGCGCGGTGAGGTACCTCTCCGGGTAAAACCTCCATTTTCCCACTTCTTCCTATTTTTACTCCCTTTTCTCAACCTCCAAGTCACTACCTTTGGAGTAATGGCCCACTAGTTGGCCTTGTTTGCTTCTAGAAGCTTTGGTCAAGCTTAAAATTGCATAATGGTCACCCATCTTCTTGCCTTTACATAAAAAACACCTAAAAAGTACAAAACATGAAAATACCAAACCGTGAAAATGATTTAAAATACTAATAAAAAGGTTAAAGGACATGACAAAACACGGCTAAAAAAATACTAATTGAGTCGTTAAAATATCGACTCATCAACCACCAAAAATCACAACCCCAATCATCGAACTTCAATGTCGGCGCAATATTACATGTCGAAAAAATCATGCGATTCCGATATTCCATTCTCAAAACACTCTGCTAGAACCTAAATATCATCCTTACAACACAATCCAACATTCATCAAGTATGTTCATGGATCCATTCTTCAATGAGCAATTTACCGCTATACACAAACTCTTGAAGCCTTACAACACCAATTCGAGGTTGCAAAAGAAAAGTCGAGCCACCACTTTCATTTCCAAGCACCCAAGAGCAGATTTGCTTTCACAAGGATCGCAGGATGACGCTATCCCAAAACACCAAATACAAGCGTCATATACTACCAATTCCAACGGAAAAAATGGGCCACCATAACCGATCACATCAGACTACTGGCGTCAACAGCTTACGGACATCAACCCGCACCAGGGCCGTCTCGGAGATTTCAGGGACCCTGTGCCACACTTTAAAATAGGGCCCTAAATAATAGTATACCGATTTTTTTTTTTATAATGAAAACAAAGTACAATATTTTCAATTTGAAAATAAATATTATTAATGCGTATAATAATATAATGAAAAAAATTCATATTTGTAAATATTATATTATGTTCATAAAATAAAAGTAAATGATACATAAAAATTTTGAAAGAAATAAAACAATATAAAATGAGTCTCTATTCAGAATAATATAACCAAAATAGTCATATTACTAGTATAATTTAGAAGTTCCAAAAATATAAGTACTTTGAAAGGATATCTTTTCAATATTTATTCAGTTTTCTAAAATTTTTTGTGATACATATAACATGTAAAAGGAAAAAGGGAAAGAGTTAACAGATGAAGTATAAAGATGTCAAAAGGAATATAAAGAAGTAAACAAATGGAAAAAAAATGGATTCAACAAGTATTGAACCAGCTGTGACCTTCCTAAACACTCTTATGGAAAAGATCATGACCAACAGGCCACTACAAACTTGATTGTTGAATATTGTACCGTATATTCATATAATATATAACACGTGCAGATAAAATATGGGGCCCTCTAACTTCGTGGGCCCTGTGCGGTCGGGATTATAGTACAGGGCCTTGGCTGGGCCTGACCGCACTCCATACTCTTCCTCAAGTAACCGCCACCACCACCAACACCTATGTGCTTAAAACTGCACCAACCAAAATGCATATTCCATTTTCCGATGGTAGCAACCCATGAGATTGGCTCCTTAAAGCGAAAGAAAAATTTGACAGAGATCAAATGGTGAAGAGCTGCACTTATGCACCGTCTGTATGTATATGCGTGGGGAAGCCGTCCCCTGGTACTTAGAAGCTCATGGTGAAGATGGTTTTCGGACTTGGGCATAATTCGCGTCTTCGATGATGAGCAGATTTGGGTTGAAGGAAGCCATAAACAAACTGCAAAACACTTCAACAATCTCACAACCCATAGCCTCCACCTATTTCCATAATTACTCCACTAAATTACGCTGCTATAGAACCCGAATAACGAAGAATCTTCAATTTACTGTTAAGTTGACAATGAGGAATAATGCAATGATAAAGCAATAATCGAGCAAACAATGAACCAAAATCAAAAGGCCGGAGGCCTGAGATTTAACGTGGTTCGGCGATCACCGTCGCGGAGATCAACTAACACTCTTATTGATCTTGATTCACAATGCATACGTATGAATAATCGCGTAAAGATAATACCAACCTAATATCTATACCGAAAGTATGATCACTAACTTCGTATCAATCAATCTTACTTGTTGATATTCAGTATGATCGATCGATCTAAGTAACAAAAAGCCACTGTATATATAGAGGCTATTCTAAATCCTCTTTAAAGAAAACTAATCATTAATCATACAGCGATAAAACTAATTTAGGTAGCATTATATAAAAAGCGCAGAATTAATACAGAATCGGAAGCCAATTAGTTAAATCTAACTAATTTTCAGCTTTCCATATCAAGATTTGATCGTGGTTGAGATTTAGTATTTAATCTAAGTCGTTCGACGATCGATGATCGTTGTTGAGTTAAAACTCACATTACCAAAAAACAGATACACACATGAATGATGAAGAAGGGCATCGATCTGCTTCGCGCAAAAATGTCGCTGGTGCTGGCAAATATGGGGCCAATGCGAATCGAATTGAACATCTTGTGAGCTGCGATAATTATCGGATTTGTCGCAGAAAGATGTGTTGATGATGATGATGCGTCCTCACGTTAATGGAGCATCAATTTGCAGCAAGGTAAGGGATTTGAGAAAGAATGAAAGATCTACAATGAAGAGGCAGAAGCTTCGTTCAAAGAATGATGCCAAGCTGGGCCAATATTCCAATTATGGGCCTTGAGGACAAGGCCCATTTTGAGGATGGGAGTATTGTTAGGGATCTTAATTATTAGATAATTACTTAGTAATTATTATATGTTTCTATCAATTAGTCTAAGTGTGTGTTTCCAAATGATTTTACTGTTTTTTTTGTCTGCTTTTGTTAAAATTTGATTAAAGTTGATTTTAATGAAAAGTCGTTAGTGTTTGATATAATATCTGGCAAGCTTAAAGTTGTAAGCGTAAGTTTTCGTGTTTGCAAAAATTAATTTAATTAGTGGATTTAATTTGGAAAAAAAGCTACTACTCTTGGCGATTAGAAGCGGTATTTGGTTCTTCTTAACATAATGATTCTGTTTTTTTAGAAAAATTACGTGAAGTTGTAATATAAAATCTTAAAAACTTTTGATTCTTTAAAACACAAATGACTTTTTAAGCGTTTGACAGCAATCTGATCTAGTGGATTGATTAGTGAGTTAGTAGTTAGTATAATAGTGGTTGGTTATCTCCTAATTTGTAGGATTAGTGCGTGAGATAGTGTGTAATCTAAATATATCTTCTTATCTAATGAAAAGGCTGAGAATTATTTGCTAAAAATAGACGTCTTCTAAAGCTTTTCTTGGAGATTAGTTCCTTTCTTGAATTCGGAACAAGTTACGACTTTCGGGTTCGTAACAGTGGATTAGTGAACCAGGTGGTAACTGCAACATGTAAGCCACTTCTCCTATCTTCTGAATCACCATGTAAGGCCCATAGTACTTTGCAGCAAGTTTCATGTTCTTCCTGAGTGCCAGAGATGTTTGCCTATATGGTTGTAGCTTTAAATACACTTCATCAACAATTTCAAAAGTTCTTTCAACTCTGTGTCTGTCACTGTATAACTTCATGCGCTGTTGAGCTTCTATAAAATTTTGACTGAGTAACTGAATCATTTTGTTTCTCTGTTCTTGCCATTTCTGCAATTCTTAAGTGGTGACTAGCATGTAAGGACCTGCAGCAAACTATGAAGGCAAAACACCATACAATGCTTGATATGGAGTTAATTTGAGTGAAGAGTGGTAGTTTGTATTATACCAATACTTAGCAAGAGCCAGCCATTTTCTCCACATGTGAGGTTTCTGACTAACCATACACCTCAAGTAAATTTCTAGGCACTGATTGACCCTCTCAGTTTTGACCTTCTGTTTGTGGTTGATATGCTGTGCAGTAATGCAACTCAGTGCCCACAATCTTGAAGAACTATTTCTAGAAAATACTTGTGAAAACTCTGTCCCTGTCTGAAACAATGCTAATTGGCATACCATGAAGTTTGCAAACATTATCAATGAATGTTTTGGCAATAGATTCAGCAGAGAAGGGATGAGTAAGTGCCACAAAATGGCTATACTTAGTGAATCTGTCAACTATGACCATTATAGCATCTTTGCCTTCAAATGTGGGAAGCCCTTCAACAAAATCCATTGTTATATGAGTCCTAGCTTGTTCTGGTACTGGTAGTTGCTGTAATATCCCAGGACTCTTGCCATGATCATGTTTGTTCATTTTCAAATATCACAGGCCTGCACATACACGAAAACATCATTTTCATGCCATTCCAATAAAATACTGATTTTGCTCTCTTGTATGATCCTTGCATTCCTGAGTGCCCTCCTATAGCTAAATCATGTATATGCTTGATGATCAGTTGCTTGATTGCTACTTCATCACCAATATACAACCTTCCCTTGTATCTTAATATGCCATTGATGTAACTGTAGTCAGGATTGGTTGTTTGATCAAGTAGCTTGGCTGCAATTTTCTCTTGTGCTTTGAGATCTTTGGTGTAGCTTTCTTGTACATCACTGATCCATTGAGGAATAATATGAGATATCACATTTATCTTAGTTTCTCCTGGCCTTTTCCTGGATAAGGCATCTGCAGCCTGATTTTCAAATCCTTTCTTGTACACAATTTCATAATGTAGCCCCAGTAACTTTGACACCCATTTGTGTGGAAGTGCAGAAGTGCTTTTCTGGTCAGTAAATGCTTCAAACCTTGATGATCAGTCCTGATAATGAAGTGATTACCCTGCAAATAATGTTTCTATTTGTCCACAGCAGTTAGTACAACCAAAAATTCTTTTTCATATGTGGATAATGTTATATTTTTTACTCCAAGTGTTTTACTCAAGTATGCAATAGGTCCATTGCCTTGAGTTAACACTGCTCCTAAATGTACCACAAGCATCAGTTTCATGAATAAATGGTTTAGTGAAATCTGGTAATGCTAACACAGGATCTGTGGTCGTTATCCTTTTCAAATTCTGGAAAGCAATCTCAGTTGTATCACTCCATTTGAAGCTGTCTTTCTTCAGTAACTCATATAATTAAACTTGCATTCGATTGCATAATTCTTAATGAATTTATTGTAATAGCCAGTGTGTCCCAATATACAACTGAGCTCTTTAATATGTATGGGAGATAGCCAGTCCAAGATGCATTGAATTTTCGATGGATCAGTTGTTACACCTGCATCAGAAATCACATGTCCAAGATATTCTACAAATGATTGACCAAATGAACATTTGGAAGATTTAGCATATAGAGTGTGTTTTCTTAACACTGACAAGACTTGTTTCAGGTGATCAATATGTGACTCTAAAGATGAACTGTAAACAAGAATGTCATCAAAAAAGACCAACACAAACTTTCTCAGATAAGGTACACAAATAGAGTTCATCAAGGATTAAAAAGTAGCAGGGACAATGCTTAACCCAAATGGCATGACCAAGAACTCATAGTGGCCCTGGTGTGTTCTGAAACCAGTGTAGGGCACATCACTCTCTTTCATTCTGATCTGGTGATAACCTGCATAAATCTATCTTGGATAAAAATTTAGACCCATACAGTTCATCTAATAACTCATCTATAATTGGCATAGGATAATCATGTTTCACAGTAAGAGAGTTTAGATATATGTAGTCAACACACATTCTCCATGTGCCATCTTTCTTTTTCACTAACAGAACTGGAGCAGCAAAAGAACTAGTGCTATGGTGTATGGCCCCATTGCTCAGCATTTCTTGTATTATCTGCTCCTATCTTATTCTTAAATGAATGAGAATACATGTAAGGTGATTGTTTCTTAGGATTAGCAATTGATTTGAGTGTCATTTGATGCTCAATCATCCTTCTTGGTGGCAGTTCCTTTGGCTCAGTGAACACATCTTGGAACTCATGGAGTACTGATTGCACTTCTGGATGGAGTTCTTCTTTAGTTGCCTTAAATATAGCATATAAATGGGAGGTTGTTAAGCATAGCGTTTTAATTTAACACTTGAAATATTTTGTAAGTTGACGAAAATGACCCTAGCTAAAAAAAAAAATTATGAAATACGAAAAAATTTAAAAAATTCGTATATACATACGAAAACATTATACGAACATGTACGGACAGTAAATAACAACAGTAAACACAAATCGGAAAAAATTTCGAATTTTTTTTTTTTTCGAAAACATTATAACCGAAATATTTTTCGAAAAAAAAATTCGAAATTTTCGATTTACATTATTCTTATTTTTAGTTAAAAATATTAAATTCTTTATTCTTATATAAATGGCCTACAGCTCTAATTTCCCCTGCATTGATGTGCATGTTCAAATCTTTGCCTGAGATTAGCTTGCACTCAATTCTGTTCCTGTTAGCTGCAAATACCACATGAGTATTGTTTTCATAAAAACCAAACTTCATTTCTTTATAATCCAGCTGCACAGGACTCCTTTCTCTAAGCCAATCACCACCCAATACTAGATGGTATCCTCCCAGTTTAATCAGTCTCATGGTCATGACAAACTTATGACCGTGTATATGCCATTCAAAGTTTCTGCAAATACTTTACTGATCAAGGGAAAGCCATCAACAACATTGTATTTGATTGGTGTAATTGGTTCAATCACACAACCCATTCTATTGGCAGTTTCTTCATCAATAAAGGGTGGGTTGCTCCTGAATCAATCAATAAGATTCCAAGTTTATTCCCTTTATGATCTCTAGTGAACCTGATAGCATTATTGATTGCACTACTAGTTATAGCATTAATAGAGATCTATGCTATTTCTTCTTCAATAGCAACTTCTTCCTACTCAGTATTTTCTAAAGATGCCAAATAAGCAATTTCTTCTTCTTCTTACATGATTAGGTACATAGTAGGGACTTTACACTTATGTGCAGTGACCCACTTTTCATCACAATTGTAACACAACCTTGCCAGATTTCTTGCTCTCATTTCATCTCTAGTGAGATATTTTCTTGGCAATGTTGAAATCTCTGAAGGCCCTTTAGGTTTGTTGTTTGCAAATGAGTTAGTAAATGGCACTGTATTAGGTGTATTTCTGGTAAAAAACTTAGCATCATCATGGATAGCTTCAAGTAATGGTTCTTGTTCCAAGCTATTTCCATGGCTTCATCCACAGTGATTGGATGTTGTGCTAACACAGCTAACTTGAGATTTTCTTAACACCAGGAACAAACACTCCAATATAAAATTTCTCACTTAGTTCAGCACAAAGAGATATACTAAAGCTCTAAGTTCCTCCAACCTATCAATGTAGTCTAATAACCTACTAGTTTGTTGGATCCTAGTAAACTCCATAACAAGATTCTCTTCTTTTAAAGCACCAAACATTTCACAAACATTCCTGACAAACAATTACAGCTAGCTGATCTGTCAGTAGTAATAAACTTTTGATACCACAAATCAGCTTTGCCATCAAAATACACAGAAGCAAATCCAACTTTCTGGCTTTCTGGTCAGTAACAACTGAGAAATACTTGTGACATTTGAACACCCATGACCTGGGGTCATTGCCATCGAATCTCGGAAATTCTAACCTTGAAACAACATTAGAGACATGTTTGTATAGGATCTCAACATCTCTTGTTGGTCCCTTTCAAACTCTCTTTCTATGTGGTAACAACCCGAAGCCTTGTCCTTTCCCATTGGAGGATTTGAGATCAAAGATGGGGTCTTTTTCAGAGACTACATAAATAAAATCTACGACTTGATTCATCTGAAATTTAAATTTTTTGAAAGTCAGTATGTTATCAGTCATTTCCATATGGAACTTATCAGCTAACTCATGCAATTGACCTTGAGTTGCGCGTTGGATTTCACTATCATTAGTGAGTCTCAACTGCATTTGGTTAAATTGTTCTTCAGTACTAGCTTGTAACGCAGACAACTCATCCATTCAAGCATCAGTACTCGTAGGATAAACCATGTCTTCAAGTAAGAAAGCGTCGTATTCTGAACAAATCACACCAACCTGGCACTGACATACCAATTTGTTACGTCCCTTCACCATCTTTATAGACTGGAAGGAACCAAGAGTGAAAAGGAGGAAGATTTAGACGAAAGGGGAGAAGTTTTGATGAGATAAAAGAGCAAATTTGCTAAACTATAACAATTCTCATTCATGAATATAAGAACTGCGGACTTACAAATAAATAGAAAATGTTAAGCCTGACAACGGCTAGCGTGCGGAATTACATAAAAATCAGGGAATATTTCTGAATTGAGAACAATTTCTGTGACCTAATCGCTGAAGATAAGAACACAGTATGTAAACATATTCAGGAGCCATCAGATCATTTTGGCTTGGACGGCTGAGATTGAATCTGGAAACCTCCCTGTTATTGACACTAACGAACTGGACTCACGAACTTTGTTGACTTGCATGAATGATGTGACCATGAAATACGCAATATGACATACTTTTAGACCCTCGTTTTGGGCCCTAGATGCAATATTTATGTTGTTTTATGCAGGTCATGAATGCAGTTTTGAGGATTTGCACGATTTCAGATGCCAAAACGGCATAATTGCGCCAAATTGAGATAATGGAGCAAATCGCTGGAACAGCCATTGCGGAGTTCGAGGAGTAAAACCATGTCATGTGACCAGGTGATGCAAAGATAATTGAAGATGGAACAACTGCGAAGACCACTTTTGATGAAGCAGATTCTGATGCGAAATTGATGAACGAAGATTTGTAGACAGAATCTGGAAGCATCGCACTCTGCGGCCCCTTAGTGGCTGCAGTCATGCTTCTGTTTTATCCTAGGCTATTTTCACGGCGATTAATGCGAGGCTAGCCTTCCTAAACCTTCCTCATTGAAGAATGGCGGTTTGGAGAATTGATTACACCTATAAATCGGACCTCGGGGTCTCAAATTTCCACAAGAAACTCTGCGAGAGAGAAATAATCTGACTCTTCTCGGAAGAGAACCAGTCCTCGGGGAAGTGAAACCCCAACCCGTTGACCGTTAGAAGAAGAAGACATCAGGGGCATCAGCACGAAGACATCAAGATCATTAGAGACTAAGCCTTTTCTTCCTTTCTTCTCTTAGTTTTGATTATTTTTCTTAGATTACTATGAGTAGCTAACTTTCTTTTGTAATGACGAACCGCCGTAACTCTGCTTTGCTACTTCTTTATATACCATGATATTTTAATGAATTAATTTTAAAACGTAATTCGTGCTTGTTCTTTATTAATCCGACTCTTTATGTGGGAAATCCTTACTAACTCGACTTGGTAACACATTGTTGGTTTAGTAAAGGTTATGCGGATTAAGCGACTTGATCGGCATGTTTCTTTGCTACTGTAGAGGCAAGTATGTTGTTTGATACTAAATAGTTGGGAGTAGCATAGCGAGGAGCTCGAGGAACCTTTATGCATCTGTTATTAATTTACAACAAAGCAATTTAGGTTTTATGGCCCGATTATTCTTAGATTAAAGCATTTTACTTTCACGCAATCTAATTACATCGTGATTTGCTTCCTATGCTAAGTGTCGTGGAAGCGACATCCAGTCGATTTTCTATAAGCGTAGATTTGAGGACTTAGGCTTATAAATTTAATCTTGATTGTGTTTTAGGTTTTGCGGGTTCTCTGAAAATCGAAATTCTAAGTGCACATCAAAATTTGGCGCCGCTGCCGGAGACACTTGACCGCTCAAGCAAGTTTCGACCGACCGAGATAAGTTAAATGTTTCTTTTCCTTTTTAATTTACGTATTGCCTTTTTAATTCATATAGCATAATCCCAAAAAATCAGAAAAATCTGTGAGGATATTTCCTCAGGGCAAAAAATCCAAAAATATTTTCTTTTAGATTCTTGTTTATTTCTTTCCTGCATTAGTTTACTTCCTTATTCTAAAAATCTAAAAAATATTTTCCTTCCTGCATTAATTTACTTCCTCACCAAGAAAACCCAAAAATATTTACTTTTAGATTCCTTTTATTTCCTTCCCTTATTAAGTTTGCTTCCTTATTCAAAAATCCAAAAAATATTTTCTTACCAGTATTATTTTACTTCCTTATCAAGAAATCCAAAAAATAAGTAGTTTTAGATTTCTGTTTATTTTCTTCCTAGTATTGGTTTGCTTCCATATTTACAAAATCCAAAAAATATTTTCTTTCCCGTATTAGTTTATTCTCTTATTCAAAAACCAAAAAACAAGTAACTTTAGATTTTTTTTCATTATCTTTCCGATTATCTATTAAGTGTCTTGGAAATTTATGCATTAGTCTTTATGCGGGAAGAATCATGGGAGAAGAAGACAAAGGACTATCGAGGAGATCGGTATGTGAAACCTAGAAGGAGTGGAATTAGGATCCACGCATGTATGGTAATAGTCTGGTTGATCTAACTGGTTAGCGTACTAACGATGTTAGGAGGAAGAAGGAGAGAATGAATGCGAGTTCATGTATGCATTGAGTCTATTGTGCGATTTCGACGAAGGGCTAATGGCGGTGAAGTTACGGTTCTTCATCAAAAGCCTTTGGAGTGGCGACAAAAGATGGATAGATTCAATCAAGGAAGAAGTCGAATGGGAAGAGTGAGGACTATGTTCTTGAAGAGGTTTCTAGGGCTTGCAAGGATTATGAGAGAAAGGAGGATGATATCAATTTCACTCGAAGCTTGAGGAATCTTTTCATAAAGCATGGGAAAGGTTTGAAGAGATGCGATTACAAGCTGACGTCGATTTATTTACGACTCTGCGAGTATTTCTACTTAGGAGTTAGAGAGGAGTTTAGACACCTTAGACTTAGCTCTGAAGGGATCATTTATGGGGAGTTACGCTAAGCATCTTTGAAGCTTCTGAGTGTTGCTAAGAATTCAAGGTCTGAGGACTAAGCGGTGAAGGAGAATGAGATCTGCAACAAGATGGAAGCCATGGAAGAAGTAAGGACACTAGCATGATTGGCGAAAAATAGGTAAGTTTGTACTTCCCAAACTTTAACTAATCTGATTCTATATAAATGCATGGTTACTTGCATCACTAATCTTGCTACCCATGAACCCCACCCGTAAGGAAATTAGAAGAAATTAAATTAGTTATTCAGTTATTATATTATGCCTTGTGCGGAAAGGGACCAATCATTGGGAAATCCACTCACTCAACGTATTCCCATGATTTTCCGACCCAATGATTGGAAGGTTCTCGTAACCACCCACATTTGACTAAAACTACGGCGGGAGTATAGAACACATGGATACAAACCATTATCGAAGGGATGATGTGAACCGAAGAATGCAAGATCTCTCAGGGACATATCAATGGAAGGAGCCGAAGGAAAGCCATGGTTTGTGATGAGTCGGTTCTATACCATCTCATTTGGTCTTTTTTACCCTCTTTTTGTCATCCTTGAGTATAGTTTTATTTAGTTTTCATAGAGTATTTTTACTTGTTTTGTTCTTTTTGCGTTTTGTAGATGTTTGGCTAAACCGTGCTAATGGAAGGCAAAATGGTGTATTTTATATGCATCTACAAGTTGTGGAGTTCCAATGCCTCGAATGGATGCTAGGCGGAGTGGGAAGGCCGAAATATCGAAGTGGAGCAGAAAAGGCGTCGAAGGGCAAAATAGGCAATCCGAGGCTGGCGACACCGTTATCAAGCATCGCGATAACTACTGTTGACACGAGGAAAGCGGCGCCTTGATTTTAATCAGCAGCGTCGCCGATAATTTCTGTTGACACGAGAAAGCGGCGGCCTTTGTTTAATTAAAGCGATTCGGTTTTCCAATGGCGATGCGATTGTTTCTTCAAATCCTTGACGATTTTGTTTCCTAATCCGTTTCAGACTTCGTTTTTTATTCCTTGTATGATAAAACATCGAGATATCGTTTTTTTCATAAAAACTCGATTGTGAAGAACAATACTTTGCTCTAGAGCTGAACTGATTTTCAAAGCAATTACCGATTTGAGGTAATTGAACGTTTTCCTTATAATTCGAAGATTGGCGTTGATTGGAGATTATCTACGACCTTTTGCATCAATTCGTTTAGTTCTTCAATTTCTACCTAGGGTTTGTGACAGCGAAGGGTGAAATTGTATCAATCCTTCGAATCTTTGTTTTGTGTTTGGGATTATGTTTATTGCTTGTGTGATTGTGCTTTACGCTTATCATGAGTAGCTAAACACCCGATTATGGGGTGGTGGTGATTCAATGCATGCTAGCTAGGGTTTATGTGATTGAAGTGCATGATTCAATTACTTGTGCTTTTTAGATTAATGCATATCTTGCTATTACATTTGATGTGATATGTCAATATCCTTTATTAGATTAAGCATCTAATCGATACACCCAAATGTTTTCCATATTGCTTGATCTAACGATTAGTTGCAAGCGATAATAGTAGGATTAGCTAGATTAATTGTAGCTAGTGGAATTGGCGCCTCCACTAGTGCTATTAGTTTTGAACTCAAGTCCGTGACAACTTGCGTAATCAATCCCGTGAATCGCATATATCACCTAGCTAGCTTGTTGATGTCACCACTCCATAATTTTCCCCATTCATATCTTAATATCATTACTTTCAATTCAGTTTCAAGTAGTTGCAAGTAGTTATTTACATTAGTTTACTATCTACTTGGTGGCAAACAAACATTACCGCTCTTCATATTGTTACTTTTATTAAATAAACCAAACTCAGCCTGGTTAAGTCTTTTGAGACCGACCTCGGGGTTAACTCCACTGCACTGTAGGTTTTCGTAGTGTTGAGGATTAACTCTTGGCTCTTAAACAAATATTAAAACATTGATTTTGACATATCAAGTTTTTGGCGACATTGCCGGGGACTTAACTCCCTTGTTGAGTTTACGAATTGTAATTTTCAGTTGTATATATTAGTTAAGTTCATGTTCTTGTTTTCTTTTTTGATTTTGTGTTCTTGTGGATTATGCTCCTTGGATTTGTCTTTGTGTGTGAGGTTAGTCCTTAAGAGTGTTCAAAGATGGGAGACTATGGGAGATTACTTGATTCATTCTATTCTATGCGAAGGACCTTGCATAAAGCTAGATGAAGAAGCAAAGGATTATTGGGTAAAACGGAGTACTACTCGGTTACTACAAGGTTTGATGGGTATGGCGATGCTCGAATTCTTGGCGGCATTTGAAGATGTAGTGTTTATACTCCTAAAGCAAACAAAGAAGGATTCACCTTACGAATCAACAACTGCGTGAGGATGTTCAATGGAGCATTGGAAGGCGCTAGACAATGGAGTTTTAGTGAACTGGGGTCATTGACTTCGTGGAGTGAGATATCGAGACTCTTTCGTTGATTAGATTTCCCGGTTACGGAAGATGGACTTTCCGTTTCACTACTCCTCCACGGAGATCCCAATGAGTCGGTTGAGCCCGAAGAGTTACGGTGATGAGATAGTTGTAGAACTTGAATTGCCATACTCTTCAACGACACGAATTTGACTCGTTTAATCTTGAGGCGATGGAGAGTGCGTAGAGGAGGGATCAGAAGACGAGGTTCTTGAAGATGCTTCACAACCCACTTGCCTAGTTGCTAATCAAGTAGCCATCCACGTTTAGGATATGTTCGCCCTACAGAGCCACAGTGCGGACTTAGAGCAATGGAGTTTTGATCCAATTCTACGTTTTTACTTTCTCCCTGATTCCCTTAGTTTTATTTTAGTTTTTGATTTACCTTATTTTGGTTTGGAATCATGAAAAAGGAGAAGAGGAGCTAAGGATGGCTCCCAAATCCTTGAATTAGGCGAGAAGGATGCAAGGGATTCGTTCGTTTGATAATGGATAGCAATGACCACGTTTGAGGAAGTACATTTTCATTTCTTTCTTTCTAGCCTGTGTCAGGGACCATCTCTAGTCTAGGTTTAGGGAGGAGGTGGCTTTCTTGTACTTACCCATATATGTATACATGTTGTGTCTTTTATCTTTTTGTCTATTTCGTTTTATGATTTTCTCTTGTGTGTAAGTCGACTCCCAAGTCGTCTATTGCATGTACTAAACCTATTTAATGCTTGAGTTTTAATTGATCTCGATTACTAGCGGTTAGCACGAATAAATTCGTTAAGTTCATTTCTCTGTAAATAGAAAGTTTTGTTCTAATTTTGTAGTCAGCTTGTGAGTAAACCTTAGCCGATGAAAAATATTGTCTTTGGCGCTGTGTGATTTAATTAGGAAGTCAAACACCCTTGTTTGCACCACATCATTCTCATGTGTACTACTGTAAGATAAATGCAATGACGCCATGTTTCCCATTCTTATTTGCTTATGCCAAACCGTTCAAAGAATAGGTTTGGGGAGGAGGTTTATCGTATTGAATGTGTTGATAAAGACTATGATGTTCAGGTTTTCGTTCTCTCAAAAAATAAAATAAGTCTCGGGTGGATCTATGGTACTAGTTACCACGTTAGTTGTGTTGAGCCGTTTGAGATACTACCTATATCTGCGTGGCCTTAAAAGCCATATGTCCGTGAGGGTTGATGGCGTGTACACTAATCCATTACGCACAAAAGTCGGACTTTTCGTTAAACAGACACTACCAAAAAATTGAGGCAGAAAAATATATAAGCATATGGGTCAAATATAAATGCAAAAAAAGAGTATGCAAAAATGAAAAAATATATATATGTTGAAAAAGAGAAACGATTCCTTTTTATAAGTCTTGATTGTTACAAAGCTATAAAAGTCCCTTGACTTAACCGATTGAGTACATTGCATGAGGTATTTGAGGCATCTTGTGGCCTTAACTCACCTTCCTTACCTCTTTATATTTTGGTGATTACCCCTTGGACACTTTCGGAATTTGTGAGAGATTAGTTGCGTAGGATCCACTTGCGAGGACTCTTTGTTTTAAACATAAGTTCTATTTACTTTGGAAACTAACTTTTGGGCTTATGCATGTGATTACATGAATATCCTTTGTGATGTCAAAGCTTCGCATTTCTTGGGCTTATGTGCAATAAATGACTTCGGTAGCTTGGGAGCTAGACTTTGTTTTGTGTCGATGTATTTTTTTTTTCTTGGTTTTTTAGAGAGTCTGTTGCTTGAGGACAAGCAAGGGTTCGGTTTGGGGAGTTTGATGAGTCGGTTTTGTACCGTCTCATTCGGTATTTTTTACCGTCTTTTTGTCAAGCAAGGGTTCGGTTTGCATTTTGTGGATATTTGGCTAAACCGCGCTAATGGAAGGCAAAATGGTGTATTTATATATATCTTCAAGTTGTGGGTTCAATGCCTCGTATGGATGCTAGACGTGGAGCGGGAAGGCCAAAATAACGAGAATTGGAGTCAGAAAGGCGTCGAAGGGCAAAATAGGAAATCGGGGCGCGCCGATTATCAAGCAGCATCGCGATAACTTTCTGTTGACCGAGAGGAAAGCGGCGGCCTTGATTTTAATCAACAGCGTCGCCGATTTTCTATTAAACGACGAAAGCGGCGGCCCGATTTGGGAAGCTAGCGATGCCAGTTGTTTCTTTTCCGTCCTTCAGCGATTTTGTTTCCTAATCCGTTTCAGACTTCGTTTTTTATTCCTTGTATGATAAAACATCGAGATATCGTTTTTTTCATAAAAACTCGATTGTGAAGAAAAAATACTTTGCTCTAGAGCTAGACCTAGTTTTCAAGGCAATTACCCGATTTCGAGGTAATTGAACGTTTCCCTTGTAATTCGAAGATTGACATTGATTGGGAGATTATCTACACAGCCTTTTGCATCGATTCGTTTCGTTCTTCAATTTCTACCTAGGGTTTGTGACAACGAAGGGTGAAATTGTATCAATCCTTTCAAATCTTTGTTTTTGTGTTTGGGATTATGTTTATTGTTAGGAATATCTGTTTAGATTTTGATCAGCAGCCTAATAACTTAAATTAGCTCAGAACGGTGATTAGTACTCTTAGTTCACTTGAACACTATAAAAGAGGAAACTCACTAAGTATGATAGTCTAGCAAATCTTGTATAAGATGTTAGGTCTCGAAATGTAATTTTATTTTACGAAGACCGAAGAAGGCATCCAGGAGAAAAGTTCAGCAGGTTGAAGATTTGAAGGGCACAAGATTCTTTGAAGACAAGGGTTTTGAGATACCTATGTCGAATATCTTGAAGAAACAAGTGTTTGAAACACGTGTTGCAAAAGATATCGAGAATAAAAGGTTTACGACGAAAGTGCCTGATTTCTACATAGATACCTTGGACATAAAATATGTACGAAGAAACATATTATAACAAGTTGTTTAAACAAGTGGTATCTGGAGCTATGATGATCTCTGGAAAAGAGCGTGCAAAGCCTCGAGCTTGCATAGTTCGTTGGCACTATAGGACAAGTATAATGCAATTACATTAAATGTGACGAAATGTCGAACAAAAAGTAACCACGAAGAAGAAGACAAACTTGCTGATGCTATACTCGAGATATCAATAGTTTGAATTTGATTTAAGCCCTGTGGATACTATTCAAGCGACTCAAAATTCATCTATAAATATCAACACTTAGGCGCTTGAAGACACCTTTGAACACCTTAGATCATGAACTTATCTGAATACTCACAAGCTCTCTCAAGCAAACTACTTACTTTCAAGCTTTACTGTGCGACCAAGCTCTTGATTCTAAGTAGCACAAAGTTCTAAGTGTCACGATCCTTCTTGAGCATTGTTATATGTGAAGGAGTTGAACTACGATTTCATATAAAGATTCATTCTCTGGAACACTTACAATAGACTTGGGTCGATGAGAACAAGATACCATACATTGAAAAGTGTATTAAGTATACTTGACAAACAAACCTAAAACCAACACCTTAAGCGGCGTGATGCAGAAGTACTTAGTTTGGGAAACTAAGGAATAACTCGAGGTTATTGAGCACATGAACTTAGATTGGAAAACTAAGGCAGCAAAAGGTTTGATCTGAAGTACTTGGGCGTGGCCGGGAATAACTGGGGAACACTTGGTTGGGAACTGGTGTATCTTAGTGGATTCTAGGTGCAGAAAGACGAGTGGATTAGTTGAAGGATTCATACCTTGGATACCACTATAAAAAAAGACTTGTGTTATTTAATCTCTGCGACTTATTACTTGTTTTACTTATATTTCAAAGTACATCGATTATCTTCTTTGAACCGTGCACTTATCTTAGAAAAGTCTTCGCTCTCTAAAATTAAGTGTCGGATATCTTCACGGATATCTGAAAGCTGTCTTATCGACAAATGTTTTAAAAACTATTCCTCCCCTCTGGTCTTTTACTTTGCCGTTATACGGACCAACAAGTGGTATCGAGCAAGAGGTTCCCAAATATGCATTGAACCTAGATCCGGATAAGTGCCCACTAACTACTTTTCACCTACACTTGATTCGTTTGTTCGATTGTGTTTGCTGCGGGATGTCTTTAAGTGGCGCCCAATTCTCAAGCGGAGAATTGAGAAATGGAAGAACAACATGATGCTCCACAGAAGCCATCGGTGAAATGATCGAAGTAATAAAGAATGGCCCGATAGTCATTCAACAACTCGAAGCAAGTCATAGAGGTTTCTAATGGTAAAGGCGAGAGAACAAAGTGATGGGTCTTCCAGACGAATCGTCGACGGTGGAGACCTCACTACAAAAATAAACATGGCAGCGGATAGATCCGTCGCTTCCATTATCTATCATCGCCCGGCTCTGGCGCGGATCGAGACGGATAAAAATCCGTCGCCCCCTGAAAGCTAATGGCGGCGGATAAACATCCGTCGTCCAATTATGACAGATTGAATGGATTGACCTTTTCAAAAAAAAAAAAAATGATTATGGGGCGACGGATAGATCTATCAAATTTGCCCCATTTAAAAATAAAATCCGTATCTGAATTTTATATTCATTATCTGATTAATCCGGCAACGATGGTGGTGCTGTGGTGGCTGTGGTGGTGGATGGGTGGTGGTGGTGCGGTGGTGGTGGCAGGGGGGTGGTGGTGGGGGGGTGGTGGTGGTGGTGGTGGCAGGGTGGTGGTGGTAGTGGAGGAGATGGTGGTGGTGGCCGGGTGGTGGTGCGGGGGTGGTGGGAGTAGAGGTGGTGGTGGTGGAGATGGTGGTGGAGGAGGATGGGCCGGGCGGAGGAAAGGAGGTGGTGGAGGAGATGGTGGTGGTGGCGGGGGTGGTGGTGGTGGGAGGAGAGGTGGTGGTGGTGGTGAGATGGTGGTGGAGGAAAGGAGGTGGTGGAGGAGGAGGATGGTGGTGGTGGGAGGAAAGGTGGTGGTGGAGGATGGTGGTGGTGGGAGGAGAAAGGTGGTGGAGGAGATGGTGGTGGTGGAGGATGGTGGTGGTGGGAGGAGATGGTGGTGGTGGGAGGAGAAAGGTGGTGGAGGAGGAGGAGGAGGAGGAGAAGTAGTGGAGAAAAGGAGGTGGTGGAGGAGATATATTATATTTTTTTAGGTTTTAGCGACGGATAGATCTAGATCTATCGGCAAATCCCACAATTTTTAATTTTACGGCCTTGTGGCGGCGGATAAATCTATCCGT